>JACEEZ010003829.1:50349-57849 GCA_016584305.1 Chionoecetes opilio
TGTACATTCACTGGTATGCTTAAGAAACTTATTTTGTTTATAAACTTCCCATTCACTCTTGTTCTCTTTTTCCCTTGTGGACAGGACCAATAGTTGCCTTTAACCAGTCTTTGTTCACCTTCCTTCCCATTTTTCGCTCTACACGGGAGTCTATTTTATCTGTAGTGTTTCCTCTATATATCGATGTCTCACCTGTTATTGCATCTCTCCCTGATGCCTTCCCACCCTTCTGGCTCTCAGTTTTTGGTGCACTTTCCTATCTCGATCCAGTATTAAAATTGAGGGCTCTTCACCATTCGCTTTCATATCAATATATCTTTCATATCATATTTACGTCAGTCCTCATTAACTTAACTCTACATCGGATTCTTTGAGTATTCATATTATTTTGTTTTGTTTTTCACAACTTCCTTCCTTCAACTATATTTCATCTTTTAGCTCATTTTATTCCCCACCTCTCACTATTTCCTTTTTGCAATTCTCTCTTTTTCCAATACAACCCTCTATTTTGATTTTTACACACACGCACACACACACACACAAACACAGACACACACACACACACACACACACACACACACACACACACACACACACACAAAAAAAAAAAAAAAAAAGAGAGAGAGAGAGAGAGAGAGAGAGAGAGAGAGAGAGAGAGAGAGAGAGAGAGAGAGAGAGAGAGAGAGAGAGAGGAGTTGAACTATATGCCAGGATTCTTATCCACCTTTCTGTTACTCCTGTCACTACTTTAACACTTCTCTTTTATCTCTCCATTAGTTTTGTTTCCCTTCTGTCCTTTCTTTCTTATTGTTATTTCTTCAAAATCGTCTCAGCTGTTTTCTGCTTTAATCACCTCAGTAACTTCCATTCTTCAAGCATACAGCTTTAACCTTTTCTTTGAACCTATTGTGTAACAGCTTCCAATATTTTTTGATTACCTTAAACAAGACTTTTGTACTGTACGGTGATATAGGTATTTATGGCAGCACTCTGTATGGCAACTCGCCCTTTGACCCCGCATATAAATAGTGTTGTACACGTGACCCACACCCGCGGGGGAGCAGACCTGGATACACCACACACAGCGGGGATGAAGACTGGTTGTCTTTCGGATCGTCCGTCGGGTTGTAAATCTGTCGGTCGGTGGGGATGCAAATCGGTCGAAAGTCTCTTCGTTGTCCTTCTCAGCGACTCTCACTATCCTTCCGTGGTTCGGACGAGGCCACATTAAATCCAATGACCCCTTTGCTATGCGGAGGTATTCTTTTCCCCCTTTTATGCTGCTGCAAAACGTTTTACTCCTACAATCCACTCCGTTCCACTCCCCCCCCCTCCCCCTCCTCTAACTCACTGCTACTATCCTACCGTGGTTCGGACGAGGCCACATTAAATCCAATGACCCCTCTGCTATACGGAGGTAATCTTACCCTTTTTACGCTGCTGCAAAACTTTATACTCCTACAATCCACTCCGTTCCGCTCACCTTCCTCCCACTATCCGTGGTTCGGATCCCACGAAAAACGGTAGGTCCCTCCGCTATACGGAGTCCTTCTCCTCCTGTCCACTCTTTGGTAAAAAAAAAAAAAAAAAAAAAAAACTTTTAATCTCAGACTTCTTTCACTAAATTTTTTTCACTCTTTTTTTCCTCCTTGTGGTATGTTTTGGAATCGAGAGATGGGGTTGATAATGATGCCAGCCGCCCGTGCGGGGTGCCGTGGCGCTTGGGGGTGTGTGCGCGTGCATGGTAGTGACATAACAAGTAAAAACTATAACCCAAAATCAAAGACATGTAACAAAAAAACAACAACAACAACAACACGATAAGAAGAAAGAAGAGAAGAAGAAAGAAGAAAGAAAAAAACAAGTCAAACCTGAAGAAAGAACAAGAAGATCAAACAAAAACTGAAGAACCCTGCGGTGGGCGGCGGATGTGAGCCCGGGGTTGTCTTGGGTGTGTCCGGGGTTCCATCTGTTGAGGCCCATGCCCTGCCAAGCCGTCCCAGAGTGGTTTCTGTTTGCTCGTGCGAGTTGAGAAAGCGTGTCCAGACCGACCCACAACAACATACAAACACGTTACAGCACCTGGGTTAGGCCCCGGAGACTTTTTCTCATACTAGCCTCCTTTCTCTCACCCATCTATTCTTCTCCCTGTCCCCACTTACCCCCTCCTGCTTTCTCTTTTGTTGATTTGATTTAATTTTGACCCCGCCCTCACTCACTCACTCACTCACGCAGTCACTCTCTCCCGCGCATCTTGGAGGTCAGTTCCGCTCCTCCCCGCTGGCCAGACCACGTCTGCCTGGCCCATATTCCAATATCTCCTGTACTGCTGTTCTGCTCTGGACTACAATATATCATTGTCTGTAATCTACAAGTTGAGTACTTATTGACCCATACCCACACGTACCTTAAGGACGCATAGACAATACACAGATCAGACCCCACACTTCCCCGCCTGCCGCTCTCGCCACAGCTACCCACCGCCACTCGTTCATCTTATGTTCCTGCCCTGCCTCTACTATTTATATTCAAATAAATTGTACCACCTTCCCGGTACAGAATGGTGACACGCGGTCTTGGTCTACTTGTCTGTGTGTTTCCTTGTGTGGGTATATACCACGTGCTCCTCTGATGTCCTGATGTTGGTCCCCTGATGGCCTGATGTTCTACCCTGATGTTCTATCCTGATGTTCTACCTGATGTTCC
Organism: Chionoecetes opilio; assembly: GCA_016584305.1. Lineage (NCBI taxonomy): Eukaryota > Metazoa > Arthropoda > Malacostraca > Decapoda > Majidae > Chionoecetes > Chionoecetes opilio. The sequence goes on from JACEEZ010003829.1 coordinate 53,056, forward strand.
TCTACGCCTACGGCGCCCTGTTCCTGATTTGATGTCACGTGCAACTCTCGCACGCCTACGCCCGCATGCCCACCCATGTCTGATGTTGTGTGCTATCTCTGCACGCCCATGTGGTCCCGCCCGCACCCACACGCCCATGTATGATGTCGCGTGTGGTCTCTCCACGCCCGTGCCGCACGCACGTGCTCCTCTTCCACGCCCGTGAAATGCCCACGTGTGTCTGTTCCTGCTCTCCTGATGTCCTGCGGCCAACGATCTTCCCTGCTGACGTGAGTCATTCAGCGAGTGTTATATTATTTTTACGTCACTTGAAAACTGTGATCGCTCATATTTTGCGTGTGTTCATATTTTTCATGTCACTCTGAAAACGTGACCTATCTCCTGTGCTTTGCGATATTCTGTGCGTGCCCTATATATTTTGACCTTATTTGACTCATGTCTGTGGTTATATTTTTCATCTCTGCACAGTGTTGCTGTATTGTTAACTATTTCTATCTCGTGTGATTTTTTTTTGCGTGCATTGGGCTACAAACGATTTTTGTGTGATTATCTATATCTTCCTGTTCATTCCCGTATTTCTGACCTGCGAGTCATTCCCCTGCTAACCCTCGTGGCTGAGGGTAGGATTTTCATGTTTGCCGCGGCGCAACATGATATTTGGTGTACCACGTGTTCGTGTTCAGCCCCCACCTCCCTGAAAATTGTGGACGATGGCTTGTCCCTCCTGCCTCAGGCTACGCGGCCAGCTGCTGCCGCTCCCTGATGCCCCCCCCCCCCCCCACCCCTTGTCTGAGTCACGGCCACTCACGCGTGGGTCAGGTCGGGCCGACCGCGTGGGAAAGGTCAGACAGCTTATCGCCCGCCACCCCTCCCTACCCGTCTCCTGCCGCCCGCCTCCTTCCCCCCGGCGACGCCTCACCCCCTCTCTCGCCGCGGCCAACCACATGGCGTCGCCAGCGAGCCCACACACCCTCCTGCGGCTTGTTGCCTCACGCCCACCTTAGCTGGGTCTCTCTGAGCGCCTCGCCGCCCACGCCCATGTCCACGCCCATCGGCGATGCCTCCAATGGCATCGTGTCCGCCTCATCCCTCCTGCGGCCTACCATATGGCACCGCTCATTCCTCAACTCATCTCTCCTTTGTTGGCTTGACAGAGCTTTCGGCTGGTGTCGAGGTTAGATACCTGCAGAATGTCTATCTCCTCGCTTTGTTGTTTGCCTGTATGAGTTTTCAGCGTGTCTATGACGGGAAAAGATGACTTTTCTTATTTTATATGTGTGTGTTGGCACATGGTGTGTAAGTACGTTTCATTTGTGGTCATAATTTTCTACTTTGGTATACTGCTTTGAAGGCTTTTAGATCTGGAATCTCTTAGTCATAATTTCCACTTTTGATATTGTATACTGTTCTCACGAACATTTCTCTCCTTCATTGGCTATACCTGGTGTTTCGGTTGGTGTGGAGCATAGATAACTGTTTTATGGCTATCTCTCACTTCGCTGTTCGCTTGTGTTAAGTTTCAGCGCGTCCTTTGACAAAGGAGTTAGATGTCCTCATTTTTGTAAGAATGTATGCGGTTTCTCAAGACCAATGATGTAGTTTTTGCGTACTTTTGTGATTTTTGGTTCTCATCTATATTTTGCGTATGTACTCATTTTATTTCATGTCCACGACAAGGTTGCGTGGTTAACGTATTTACTGTTCTGCAAATTTCAGTCCACGTCTTGTATGTGTGCTTGAGTAGTTAACTAGATAATATCTTGATCAGGTTACTTGCAGGCCACGACTCGGTTGTGTGATTAACTCAGTAATGTCTCACCTTATTTCTGTGGTTAATGTATTTCTGGTTCAACTTATTTCAGTCCCCTCCTCGCCTCCATGGCAGAGTGGTTAACTTAACATATATTCTCCTTTGGTGTGATTTTTATATTTCAATTTTTTTTGGTGATTTTCACATATTTTCTCCTTTGGTACGGTTTATCTCAATATTTTGTGTGATTTTCTCATGTTATCTCCTTGGTGTAGGTCCCATTTTTATATTTTTGAGTGCTTCAATCATATATTCTCCTTCGCGTCATTTTTGGTTATCGGTCTATTTCAATCCATTTTATTCAGCTTCATTTTCCCCCCTTACGGCCCCTTATATATCTCCTATGTTATGTTCATATCTTTATATCCCCTATAATCCGTGAGGACACGTATTCTTTTCGACGGGGGGGGTAATGTACTGTACGGTGTCGTAGGTATTTATGGCAGCATTCTGTATGACAGCTCGCCCTTTGACCCCGCATATAAATAGGGTTGTACACGTGACCCCGCCCTCACTCACTCACTCACTCACTCCTCACTCCCTCACTTAGTTACTCAGTCCGTGCTTTTCAATCTTAAGAAGTTACACCGTACCGCGCTCCTCGTGGGGCAGCCCACGTGGCTGCCTCCATATTCCAACATCTGTACTGCTGTTCTGCTCCTGACCAATATATCTTCTGTCTTCAATCTACAAGTTGAGTACTCATTACCCACACACCCATATATTATAAGGAACACACAACGTAAGAAAAAACACAGATCAAACCCCATACCTCTAACCGAGCCTGCCGCTCCCCCAAAACAGCTCCCCACCCAAAAACCCCTCTCATTCCCTGCCCTTTCCCTCATCTTTATAATTTCGAGAACCACCCCCTTTAAGGGTTCATTTTTAAAAATACCCATTGGGGAGTTTTTAATAAGCTCACGCTCAAGCCTTTTTCCTCGCGCTCTCATATCCTCTCCCCTTTGGCGAAAAGACTATCTTTACCGTAAATTTTCCCCGTACTTTTTTGGGCATATCAAAATTACCCTGCAATAAAAACTGAAACAGTTCTTAATAAAAAATGTATTTTCATTTTTTTTTCGCAGTAGATAAAAAATTTTGGAAAAAATTGAATTTTAAAAATCAATCTTTAAAAAAACGTCTTTTCATGAAAACACGCAGTTCAAGCAGAATAGGCTTCAGGAATATCTACTTGTAGGTAAGCTTTTCCCGGTACCTGTTTTTTTGTTGAATTCTCCCCTTCGACGAACATTTAAAAAAAGAAGTAATTTAAAAATGGGTTGGCAACTCAAAGACAGTCCTGATGCAAACGTAGAAATGTTTGTTTTTTCTAAAACTCCCCCGCTACGTACCCCCCCTCAAACCCCCTTTTCTCTGAATCAATATAACCCTTTTTTTCCCCCCGAATAACCTATGTCCTTTGGGTTTATCCTATGTCAACAGGTTTTATCTGTTAGAGGAAAAAGACTAAAAACAGTAAGGCAAACAAGGAGTTTTAAAATTTTAAAACAATGATTCGGTAGAGTGAAATTTACGTTTAGAGAAACATATGGGTTTTTTTCTGGGGGACAAACAGCAAAACAGGAACAAAATCGTAATTCAAAATCGGGATAGGGGGGTAAAAAAAAAAAGTGGGGGGGTTTTTTTTTTTTTTTTTTTTCGGGGGGGGGGAGCATACCCTTGAAGCTCAGAAACCAAAATAAGGGACGGCCCGGGGGGGGTTGTGGGAGCGGAGGGGGGAAAATTCCAGTAGGGACAGGGAATGTGAAGAGATCACGGGTGATGATAGTTAAAATACCCCTCTGGGGTTTAGGGTTGGGTTCAATTACCCTATATAAGGGACCTCTGTTTTAAAAACAAAATGACTTCAGTTGGGGGGTTTTTCTTAAATGGGAATACAGGTTTGGTTATATTTGGGGTGAAAAGGGGAAGACATTCCCTAAAAAACAACCAGGAATGCCCTCGCAGTACCTGAGTTTTTTTTTTTTTTTTCCTTATCTAATGTTTTTTTTTGCTTTAATCTCATTTAGGGGTTCATTTTTTATGTTAATTTGGGCAAATTTTTTTCCTTCCTAATAACATGTGCCTTTTTTTTTATTAACTTTAAAAGGGGGTCAAAAAAAACAGATCTTCAAGCGGGGTTATTCTTTTTCCAATTTTAAAAATCCTCAATACTTTTTTTTAAAATTTTTTCGTTTACAGCGCAAAAACCCCCTTTTTTTTTCATCATTCTCCGTTTCTCATATACATAGAAAATTTTTTATTTGAAAAATTTGTTAGCTAAAAAATTATCCTTTTTCCAAAATTTAAACCCACACACTTTCTCGAAAAACCCCTCCACTATTGACTAAAAGTTTCGTCGTTTTCATTTTGCCCTTCCCTATTATTTTTCTTTCTTTTTTAAAATAAAATTTCTAAGCAATATTATTAATTAAAATTTTTTCCCTTTTGACATAAGTAACGAAGACAAAATTTGGGGGATAGCTTTTTAAATAAAATTTCACTCCTTTATTTTTTAGGGTCTTTAAACCCATTTTACACTTTACGGTCTTTTATATGGATTTTCTAATCACACAAGCTTCCTCTCACATTCACAATTACAGTTATCCTGCTCTCTTCTTACCACAGCACCTTCCAATCCCTCCCACACAGGGCGAAGACTATTCTTTCCTCCACCCTAAGAAAATTCTTTGTTTCGCTTATTTTAAAAACCAAAAAGAGCAAAAAGGAAAGCTAAAAGAGGCCGGGGAACCCTCCCATTGGTATTTCCTGTTATTTTAACATTTCCCCTACTTTTCACATCTCACCCCCATCCATGACTTTTTAAAACCCCCCTTTTTAAAACTACTTATCCCCCTTTGTTTTCCCACTTAAATCATCCCGTGTCAAGTCTTCACGTTGCTCTCTTTCCTCCTCATTGTTTTCATCCCTTAAGCCAGCTGCATCAAACGTGTATTTTTCATACTCATCCCATTACTCCC
>JACEEZ010003829.1:62849-65625 GCA_016584305.1 Chionoecetes opilio
ATGGTGGGGATTTTTTTGTTTACCAGCACAGCGTTACCTTTGTGGTATAACAAAATTTACTTTAAATGGAAAAGGGAAAAAGCTTAAAAGCTCACATTAGCGTGATTAAAACGTGTGTTAATTTTTTTTTTCCAATATGTATAATTTTGATCCGTTTTTCGTTAGAACGGCACCTGGGAAAAGAAAATCCTAAAACCCAAATTTCTATACCCAACCCCATTGTTTTTTGGGTATTAAAAAAGTTTTCAGAATAGGCATTCATTATGTTTTGTGGCCATGAAAAAAGATTCAACCCCATTCATCACCAGCATTTGTTGTTGTTTTTATAATTGGGCTACAAATCACTTTATTCGTTTTAATAGCTACAAAGCGAGTTTTAAAGAAAAAATTTATTTCGTGTGGGCTCAAAAATTTTTTTGGTTGAAAAGCTTTTTTAGAAAATCTTCAGAAATAGTATAAAGTGTTTTTTTGTTTTTGGGATATATAGCTGATCTTCATTAGTAGTTTTTTTGTAAGTTTGAAAAAGGGGTTTTAAAGTGTATTCGGTTTTTATCCTTCTCTCTGTACCTTCACTTAAATTTCCTTTCAAACCGTTCATTGCAGCACTGTAACGGGCATTATTCTCCTCCTAATCTATCAAAAAGTGGTTTCCTAGGGGTTTTGTCCAAAACACTCACTCCTTTTTTTATATATTTTTTTTCTTAAAGATCTTCTAATCTAACCAAAACCCCCATCCCCTCTTCGCTGATGATTCACCCTTCTTTTTTTTGTCGTTTATTAGCGTCCAACTCAACAGGACTAAGTGATTCACGGGGAATCCACCGAGCGCCTAACTTCTGATCTGCTATAATTTCTATTTGGGGGAAAACAAACCTTGTTTGTTCAATCCTCAAAAGCCCAATTTCTTCACCTACTACTCGCAAAAAACCAGAAACTATCCCCTCTTCTTCTCTTCTTTAGTGACACTCGGGATCTCCTTTTTTTTTACAAAGAACATTCTTGGATATCCTTTACTAAAATCTGAACTGGGAAAACTCACATTTTATCTCTTGCTAAAAAAGCTTCTATGAAATTGCTGTCCCGTGCGTTTGCTCCATTTTTTTTCTCCCTCCCATTGCTTGGGGCTTCCCGGGGGGTTTATCCGCCATGTATGGAGTTTGTCTCCAGTTTGAGGGGGATCCATTCTACAGCTCTCCTAAACAGGGTTGAGTCAAAAACTTTTTTGTCTCACATCTCCCCCCCCTTTGCTGACTGTTTTCATTCTTTAAATCACCGCCGCAAAATTGGTTTTTTTTGCTATCTTCTCCCCTTATTTCCATGCTCCTGTCTTTCCCAAACTTGCTAACGATTTTAGAAATCGCTAGATATTTTCAATAATCCTAAGGACGAAAATGTTCCAATATGTGGAAAAATTAAACTAATGTTAAAAACCCCATATTCAAAAAAGGAGTAAGAGCCCTCGCAAGTAATTATCGCCCAATTAGTCTAAAAGTTGTATTGTTAAAATATTTGAGAAAATTTTGTGGGTGAATATTTTTCGTACCGTGAAAATAACTTAATATTAAACTCCCAACATGGTTTCCGAAATATTAGATCCTGCTTAACAAACCTACTTAATTTTTTCAATGACATTTATTCAAACTGGGACGCTAAAATTCCCTCGGATATAATATACCTTGATTTTCAGAAAGCCTTCGATACAGTTTCCCATAAGCGACTTTTGACCAAGCTAAGGGCACATAGCTTAGGAGAGCAGTTATGTTCATGGATTGGCGATTGACTTTCAAATCGCAAACAACGGGTAGTAACAAATGGCGAGGCATCTGATTGGTTAGATGTTACTAGTGGGGTGTCTCAGGGCTCGGTCTTGGGTCCTACTCTTTTTCTGATATATATCAATGATCTGGACTGCGGACTTGTATCTAAAATATCGAAATTTGCTGATGACACCAAATTAGGCGGTAAAGCATATACTAGAGAAAACTGTGAACTCATACAACGTGATCTCGACCAACTATCAGATTGGAGTGATAAATGGCTATTAAAATTCACTTCCGATAAATGTAAAGTAATGCATATAGGCAACGATAACCTGATATATAACTATCAAATGCAAAATAAATCGTTAACTGAAGTATAGCAGGAAAAGGATTTAGGTGTCATCATTAGCAATGATTTTAAAACCAGTACGCATTGCCTAGCTGCCAGTAAAAAGGCGAATATGATGTTGGGCTTCATTAAACGCAATTTTGAACATAAAACTCCGAAAATAATGACATGATTATACACGTCTTTGGTTAGGCCGCACTTAGAATATGCCGTTCAATACTGGTCGCCTTGTTTCGTAAAAGATCAAGCCAAATTGGAATCCGTTCAAAGAAGAGCAACCAAACTAATTCCATCTCTGTGAAATTCATCTTATAAAGAGAGACTGCGGAAACTTAATATGTTTTCCTGAAAGGATCGTAGAATCCGTGGGGACTTGATAGAAACCTTTAAGATCCTAAAAGGATTTGATATCATTAATCAACATAACCTATTCGAGCTTTCTCCTCAAGTGACAACAAGAAATAACGGTTTAAAACTGAACGGTCAACGTTGCATTACAGATCACCGTAAAAAATATTTTAATGTTAGAGTTGTTGATCGATGGAACAAATTACCAGCAAATGTTGTCGAAGCCAGCACAATAACTTCATTTAAAAACAGACTTGACAAGCACTGTAAAGTAAAAGGTATTGATATGCCTGCGAATTCTATTATAGTCCCCCCCCGG
>JACEEZ010003831.1:0-17492 GCA_016584305.1 Chionoecetes opilio
TGTGTTGTGTGTGTGTGTGTGTGTGTGTGTGTGTGTGTGGTTGGGTGTGTGTGTGTGGGGGTTGTGTGTGTGGTGTGTGTGGGGGGTGTGTTGTGTGTGTGTGTGTGTGGGGGTGTATGTGTGTGTGTGTGTGTTTTTTGTGTGTAAGGGGGTGTTTTGGGGTTGTGCGCGTACTTGTGTGTGGTGTGTGTGTTTTGTGTGTGTTTTTGTGTGTGTGTTGGTGGTGTGTGGGTTTGTGTATGGTTTGTGGTTGTCTGTTGTGTGTGTTTGTGTTGGGTGGTGGGTTGTTTTAGTTGGTTTATAATTATATTTTTTTTGATTTGTGTTTTGTTTTTCTTGTCACTCAGGGTTCTTTTCCCCTTCTTGTTTACCTTATTCTTTCATGTACATTTTCCTCCTGAATGAGTTTTGTTAATACTGTTTATTTTTCTTTTAATTTTTTTTTTTATCACTTTTCCATCTTTTGTATACGTCTCTTTTAAAATTTTTTTATAAATTTTTATTTTGTAGATTTTCCCTTAAAATTTTGTTTTCATTCCACCCCCTTTTTAATTCTTGGTAAAACACTCTTTATAGCTCCCTTCCTAATTCTTATTCGGGAAATTTTCCTTGTCATAGTCCTCCATTTAAACCGGGGGCGGGGCAAGCCTTCCTGAAGGTCTGTGAGCTACGCAAACCGAAACGCATTTTTAATTTTGATACAAAAACCATCCCGACTTTCGTAAAAGTCACTTTTGGTCAATTACCGATGTCAGCCTCGATAAACACACCCCATCTGCATCATTACGATGTACCAGATTTTTACCAATCCTTTGGGTTATTTGCCAAAAGATTTTGGGGATTGGGTCTTGGCTTTTGGAATTTTGTGTCTATTTTTGGGGGATTTTTTAAGGGTTTATTCAAGTTTATTCAGGGTCATATCAAGGTAGGGTACAAGGGAAACCCTATGCTTACCTTCAGATAAACGACGCATAAATAAGAAAACCCCGTTAAATTTTGGGGAAAAAAAATCCCAATGTGTGGCCCCATTAAATTCACCTCAACCGTCTCTAGCAAGCGATTTTGTCCCCTTCGCCCCAGCTATTCAACTCCCAACCAACCAACCTAAACCCCCAAACGTTTGGGTTAAAAAATTAGATATAATCCGGATGCAAATTTCTAAAACCTTGATGTTATGTGATTTGCACCCAAATTTCTTAATGATCACTTTTTTTCTCACTTTCCCCCCTGGGGGCATAAAAATTGATTTGCCCCCCGCATTCAGGATAAAAATTATTATCCTCCAGTTAAAAAAAATATGTGGGAGTTTGGGTCTGGGCATTGATTGGGGCATCATATTGGGAAATTTGGTCCAATTTGGTCCCTCATTACAGCAACTTTTTAAAGGGTAAACTTCAATTTTTAGAAAAAAAAGCTTATATCACCGATAAATAGTAATATAATTGAAAACACTACATTTATAGGTTTATAGCAAATGATAAGTAACACTACTTGTATATATACACTAACGCTACAGTTCAAGAAAAAAATGAAAAAAAAGCTTGCAAAAACCCGGGATATCACAATAAATAACCTTTACTCTTCTATTTAATAGCTTTAAAGTAAAGTGCTATTTAGCTGCAAATTTTTCTAAAAAAAAATTTTTTACTTCAAATTTTTAGGAAAACGCTATATACACGATAACAGCTAAAATCATTTAAAAACTACATTTTAGGCTTTATGCAATATAAAAAGTAAAACTACTTTTTATTATATCAAAAACGCTACAGTTTCAAGAAACTTGAAAAGCTGGGAATATACATTATATCACAAAAATTTCCTTTATCTTCTATTTATTGCTAAGTATGTAACTATTTTGGGTGCAAAATTTTTCTAAAAAAGGATTGTATACTTCAATTTATAGGGGAAAAAGATTTTACACTGATAACTATCTAAAATCATTGAAAACTACATTTTTTGGGTTAGCGCAATATAGTAGGTAAAAATACTTGTATAAAAACAATAAAGACAGTTTACAAGAAACTAGAAAAACGCTTGAAAATACCGTTTTTTAAACACAATAAATAACCTCTTACTCTTCTATTTAATAGCTTAATGAATGTAAGTATTATAGGTGCAAATATTAAAAAGAGGGTTTTAACTTCAATTTGTAGGAAAACAGCTATATATCAACGATAAATAGCTAATATCATTGAAAACACTACATTTTATAGGTTTATAGCAATATGATCAGTAAAACTACTTGTATATATACAATAACGCTACAGTTGACAAGAAACTATGAAAAACGCTTGCAATATACCAGTATATCACAATAAATAACCTCGTACTCTTCTATTTAATAGCTTAATGTAATGTAAGCTACATATAGCTGCAAATTATTCAAAAAAAAAGATTTTATACTTCAATTTGTAGGAAAACAGCTATATATCACTGATAGATAGCTAAAATCATTGAAAACACGACATTTTATGGGTTTATAGCAATATGATAAGTCAAACTACTTGTATATATACAATAACGCTACAGTTTAGAAGAAACTATGAAAAACGCTTGCAATATATCGTTATATCACAATAAATAACCTCCTACTCTTCTATTTAATAGCTTAAAGTAATGTAAGCTACATATAGGTGCAAATTATTCTAAAAAGAGGATTTTATACTTCAATTTGTAGGAAAACAGCTATATATCACCGATAAATAGCTAATATAATTGAAAACACTACATTTTATGGGTTTATAGCAATATGATAAGTAAAACTACTTGTATATATACAATAACGCTACAGTTGACAAGAAACTATGAAAAACGCTTGCAATATACCAGTATATCACAATAAATAACCTCTTATTCTTCTATTTAATAGCTTAATGTAATGTAAGCTACTTATAGCTGCAAATTATTCTAAAAAAAGGATTTTATACTTCAATTTGTAGGAAAACAGCTATATATCACTGATAACTAGCTAAAACATTGAAACACTACATTTATGCTTTTAGCAATATATAGTAAAACTATTATATATAAAAACGTACAGTTTAAGAAACATGAAAAACTGGGATAATACTAATCAAAAAACCTTATTTTTATAGCATAGATTAAGTAACACTTATATATCAATAATCTAAAAAAGATTGTATACTTCAATTAAAGGAAACAATAAAAACTACTATACTATTAAATACTTAAATAATGTAGCTACATATAGTGTAAACATTGATATTACAAAAGCTACAGTTGCAAGAACTAAAAAACTTCCCGAAAATACTTATATCAATAAATAACCTTTATGGTTTATTTATATTAATAATATGTAATATACATAACGCATATTCTAAAAATAAAGAATTATGCTTCAATTAGTAGGAAACACTATAATCAATATCTTAGCTAAAATCATTAAGAACACATTTATGGGTTATGCAATATGATAATAAAAAGTATTGTATATTACAATAGAAACAGTTGAGAAATATGAAAAACGCTGCAATAATCGTTGATATCACAAATAAATGCCTCTTACCTTCATTTAATAGCTTAAAAATGTAAGTACTATAGGTGCAAATATTCAAAAAAGAATTTTACTTCATTTGTAGGAAAACATATTTCACCCTGATAAATAGCTAATAAATTGAAAACAATATCATTAAAGGTTTATAGCAATATGATAAGTAAACTACTTATATATATAAACTCTACAGTTACAAGAAAACAATGAAAAAGCTTCAATATACGGTATACAGTAAATAACCTCTTATCTTCTATTTAATAGCTTTGAATGTAAACTTATACGCTAAATTATTCTAAAAAAAGGATTTAATACTTCAATTTTGGTAAAAAGCTAATTATAACTGATAACATTAAATATTTAAAAAATCATTTATGCTATGGTTTAGGCAAAATAGTAAAACTACTGATAGTAGTAAAATATATGAACAGACATTTAAAGAACTAGTAAAGCATTGAAATAACTTAATCACAATAAAATAACTCTTACTTTAAATAAGCTATAAAATTGAAGCTACTATAGGTGTCAAATATCTAAAAAATTTTACTTCAATTTAGGAAAAATATATAACTATTCAAATATCTAAAAAGATTAAAACTAATTTTAGGAATATAATCGATAAATAGCTAAACTATTGAAATAACATACGTTAAGTTTAGAAGAACTATGAAAAACGCTTGTATATATACACCTTATATCACAATTAAAATAACACCGTTTATTAAGTATAATACAGTAAATAACCTTTTACTCTTCTAATATTAATGCTAAATAAATGTAAGTATTATAGCTGCAATATTCTAGAAAAAAGGATTTTATACTTCAATTGTAGGAAAACAGCTATATATCACTGATAACTAGCTAAAATCATTGAAAACACTACATTTTATGGGTTTATAGCAATATAATAAGTAAAACTACTTGTATAAATACAATAACGCTACAGATTACAAGAAACTATGAAAAACGCTTGGAATATACATTATATCACAATAAATTTACTCCTACTCTTCTATTTATTAGCTTAATGTAATGTAAGCTACTTATAGGTGCAAATTATTCTAAAAAAAAAGGATTGTATACTTCAATTTGTAGGAAAACAGCTATATATCAACGATAAATAGCTAATATCATTGAAAACACTACATTTTATAGGTTTATAGCAATATGATCAGTAAAACTACTTGTATATATACAATAACGTTACAGTTTATAAGAAACTATGAAAAACGCTTGCAATATACCGTTATATCACAATAAATAACCTCTTACTCTTCTATTTATTAGCTTAATGTAATGTAAGCTACTTATAGGTGCAAATTATTCTAAAAAGAGGATTTTATACTTCAATTTGTAGGAAAACAGCTATATATCACCGATATATAGCTAATATCATTGAAAACACTACATTTTATGGGTTAATAGCAATATAATAAGTAAAACTACTTGTATATATATACAATAACGCTACAGTTTACAAGAAACTATGAAAAACGCTTAGAATATACAGTTTTATCACAATAAATTTCCTCTTATTCTTCTATTTATTAGCTTAATGTAATGTAAGCTACTTATAGGTGCAAATTATTCTAAAAAAAGGATTTTATACTTATATTTGTAGGAAAACAGCTATATATCACTGATAACTAGCTAACATCATTGAAAACACTACATTTTATGGCTTTATAGCAATATAATAAGTAAAACTACTTGTATATATATAATAACGCTACAGTTTACAAGAAACTATGAAAAACGCTTGCAATATACCGTTATATCACAATAAATAACTTCTTACTCTTCTATTTAATAGCTTAATGTATTGTAAGCTACGTATAGGTGCAAATTATTCTAAAAAAAGGATTGTATACTTCAATTTGTAGGAAAACAGCTATATATCACCGATAAATAGCTAATATCATTGAAAACACTACATTTTATAGGTTTATAGTAATCTGATAAGTAAAACTACTTGTATAAATACAATAACGCTACAGTTTACAAGAAACTATGAAAAACGCTTGCAATATACCGTTATATCACAATAAATAACCTCTTACTCTTCTATTTAATAGCTTAATGTAATGTAAGCTACTTATAGGTGCAAATTATTCTAAAAAGAGGATTTTATACTTCAATTTGTAGGAAAACAGCTATATATCACCGATAAATAGCTAATATCATTGAAAACACTACATTGTATAGATTAATAGCAATCTGATAAGTAAAACTACTTGTATATATACAATACCGCTACAGTTTAGAAGAAACTATGAAAAACGCTAGCTATATACCGTTATATCACAATAAATAACCTCGTACTGTTCTATTTAATAGCTTAATGTAATGTAAGCTACTTATAGCTGGAAATTATTCTAAAAAAAGGATTTTATACTTCAATTTGTAGGAAAACAGCTATATATCACCGATATATAGCTAATATCATTGAAAACACTACATTTTATGTGTTTATAGCAATATGATCAGTAAAACTACTTGTATATATACAATAACGCTACAGTTGACAAGAAACTATGAAAAACGCTTGCAATATACCAGTATATCACAATAAATAACCTCGTACTCTTCTATTTAATAGCTTAATGTAATGTAAGCTACTTATAGCTGCAAATTATTCTAAAAAAAGGATTTTATACTTCAATTTGTAGGAAAACAGCTATATATCACTGATAGCTAGCTAAAATCATTGAAATCACGACATTTTATGGGTTTATACCAATATGATAAGTAAAACTACTTGTATATATACAATAACGCTACAGTTTAGAAGAAACTATGAAAAACGCTTGCAATATATCGTTATATCACAATAAATAACCTCTTACTCTTCTATTTAATAGCTTAAAGTAATGTAAGCTACATATAGGTGCAAATTATTCTAAAAAGAGGATTTTATACTTCAATTTGTAGGAAAACAGCTATATATCACCTATAAATAGCTAATATAATTGAAAACACTACATTTTATGGGTTTATAGCAATATGATAAGTAAAACTACTTGTATACAATAACGCTACAGTTTACAAGAAACTATGAAAAACGCTTGCAATATACCGTTATATCACAATAAATAACCTCTTACTCTTCTATTTAATAGCTTAATGTAATGTAAGCTACTTATAGCTGCAAATTATTCTAAAAAAAGGATTTTATACTTCAATTTGTAGGAAAACAGCTATATATCACTGATAACTAGCTAAAATCATTGAAAACACTACATTTTATGGCTTTATAGCAATATAATAAGTAAAACTACTTGTATATTATATACAATAACGCTACAGTTTACAAGAAACTATGAAAAACGCTGGGAATATACATTATATCACAATAAATTTCCTCTTACTCTTCTATTTATTAGCTTAATGTAATGTAAGCTACTTATAGGTGCAAATTATTCTAAAAAAAGGATTGTATACTTCAATTTGTAGGAAAACAGCTATATATCACCGATAAATAGCTAATATAATTGAAAAACAAACTTTTTAGGGTTTTTATAGCAATATGTAGGTAACACTTTGTATATATCACTAACGCTACAGTTTACAAGAAAAAATAAAAAAACGCTTGCAATATACCCTATATCAAATAAAAACCCTTACTCTTCTATTAATAGCTTTAATGAAAATGTAAGTACTTATGCGCAAATTATTCAAAAAAAAAATATTTATATTTTAAATTTGTAGGAAAAATCTATATATCATGATAACTAGCTAAAATCATTGAAAAAAATAATTTATGGCTTTATAGCAATATAATAAGAAAACACTATTGTATATTTATACAAAACGCTACAGTTTAAAAAGAAACTATGAAAAACGCTTGCTAATACCGATATAAAATAAATAACCTTTTACTCTTTTATTTAATAGTTTAATGTGGAAGCATTTTATAGCTGCAAATTATTCTAAAAAAAGGATTTTATTTTTTTTAAATTGTAGGGAAAACAGTATAATTTTGGATAACAGTAAAATCTTTGAAAACACAATTTTTGGGTTTATAGCAATATAATAAGAAAAAACTACTTGATAAATACAATAACGCTACAGTTTTAAAGAAACTATGAAAAACGTGGGAATATAATATATCACAAAAATTACTCCACTCTTTTTTTTATTAGCTTAATGTAATGAAGCTATTAAGGTGAAAATTATTTAAAAAAAAAGGTTTGTATACTTCAATTTGTGGGAAAAAAAAGCTATATATTCAACGATAAATACAAATTTCATGAAAACAACATTTATAGGTTTAAGCAAATGGTCAGTAAAACTACTTGTAAATACAAAACGTTACATTTTATAAGAAACTATAAAAAAACGTTGCAATATCCCTTATATCCCAATAAAATAACCCTTACCTTCTATTTATTATTTTAATTAATGTAAGCATTATAGTGAAAATTTATTCAAAAAGAGGATTTATATTTAAATTTTGTGGGAAAACAGCAAATATCACGGTAAATAGCTATATCATGAAAACACTACATTTTTGGGTTTTAGCAATTGATAAGTAAAACTACTTGTATAAACAATAACGCTACGTTTACAAAAAAACTATAAAAACTTGAATTTTACCGTTATATCACAAAAAAAATAACCCTTACTCTTTTTTAATAGTTTAAATGAATGTAAGCTATTATGGGCAAATTATTCAAAAAAAAGGTTGAACTTCAATTTGAGGAAAAACAGCATATATCCCCGATAAATAGCTAATCATTAAAAAAAAATAATTTTATGGGTTTTAGCAATCTGATAAAAAAAAACTACTTGATATATACAAACCCCGCTACATTTTAGAAAAACATGAAAAACCTTGCTATATACCTTTATCACAATAAATAACCTTTACTTTTTTAATAGTTAAGTAATGTAAGCTATTGCTGCAAATTATTTAAAAAAAGGATTTTTTTACTTAAAATTGTAGGAAAACAGCTATATATCTTGTAACTAGCTAAAATCATTGAAAAACTACATTTTATGGGTTTATAGCAATATAAAAAAGTAAAACTATTTGTATAAAAAAAAAAAAACGCTACGTTTACAAAAAAAACTATGAAAAACGTTTGGAAAATATACTTTATATCACAAAAAATTTTATCCTATTTTTATTTATTAGTTTAAGTAATTAAGATTAAGGTGAAATTTTTTAAAAAAAAAAAAGGATTGATATTCTTTTTGTAGGAAAACGTAATATAAAACGATAAAAGCTAATATCATTGAAAACACTACTTTTTAAGGTTTATAGCAATTGATCAGTAAAATATTGATATATACAAAAAACGTTACAGTTTATAAAAAAACTATGAAAAACGTTTAAAATAACCTTTTAAAATCACAATAAATAACCTCTTACTCTTCTATTTATTAGTTTAAGTAATGTAAGTACTTATAGGTGCAAATTTTTCAAAAAAAAAGGATTTTATATTTAAATTTGTGGGAAAACAGATAATCCCCGGGTTTAAATAGCAATATTTTGAAAACATACTTTTTAGGGGTTTAAGCAAATGATAAGTAAAATACTTGAAATACAATAAGCTACAGTTTCAAGAAAATATGAAAAACGTTGCAATATAAGTTATATCACAATAAATAACCTCTTATCTTCTTTTTAATATTTTAATGTAATGAAGCTACTTATAGGTGGAAATTTTTCAAAAAAAGAGGATTTTTACATCAATTTGTAGGAAAACAGCTTATATCACCGATAAATAGCAAATATATTGAAAACACAAATTTTTGGGGTTTTAATAGCAATATAATAAGAAAAAAACACTTTTATATTATACAAAAACGCACATTTTACAAGAAACTATGAAAAACGCTTAAATAACAGTTTTACACAATAAATTTCCTCTTATTTTTTATTTTTTAGCTTAATGTAATGAAAGTATTATAGGTGCAAATTATTCTAAAAAAAGATTTTATATTATTTTTGTAGGAAAACAGTATATATCATGATAAGTAGCTAACATCATTGAAAAATACATTTTGGCTTTTAGCAATATAAAAATAAAATACGTATAATTACAAAACGCTACATTTTACAAAAAAACTATAAAAAAACGCTTGCAATATCCCTTTTAACACAATAAAAACCTTTACTCTTCTTTTTAATAGTTTAAGTATTGTAAGCTACGTAAGGGAAAAATTTTAAAAAAAAGGATTGATACTTAAATTTTGGGGGAAAAAGTTAATCACCGTAAATAGTTAATATCATGAAAACACTACATTTATGGGTTTTAGAAATTGATAAGTAAAATATTGTATAAATAAAAAAACGCTACAGTTTACAAGAAACTATGAAAAACGTTTTGAATATCGTTATATCACAATAAAAAAACCTCTTACTCTTCTTTTTAATAGCTTAATGAAATGTAACACTTATAGGTGCAAATTATTTAAAAAGAGGATTTATACTTCAATTTTGTGGGGAAAACAGTAATATCCCCGATAAATAGCTAATATCTTTAAAAAACACACATTGTATAGATTTGCAATTGATAAGAAAAAATACTTGATATATACAATCCCCGCTACAGTTTAAAAAGAAACTATGAAAAACGTAGCTATATACCGTTAATACAATAAAAAACCTCTACTTTTCTTTTTAAATAGCTTAATGTAATGTAAGTTTATTTATACTGCAAATTATTCAAAAAAAAAGGTTTTTTATACTTAAATTTTGGGGGAAAATGAATATCACCAATATATAGTAAATCATTGAAAACACTACATTTTGTGTTTATAGCAAGCAGAAAATCATTTTAACAATAAGCTAAAAAAGAAACTATAAAAGTTTGCAATATAAGTAACACTAAAAACCCTTCCCTTTTCATTTAAAAAAAATAAAATTTTAATTATTATTCAAAAAAAAAAATTTTAACTTAATTTTGGGAAAAAGTTAATATAGAAAAATCAAAAATTAAAACCAAAATTTTTAGGAACAAATATATAAAAAATATTAAATTAAAAAACTTTGGGTTAAAGAAAACTTAAAACCTTGAAAATACTATATCCAAAAAAAATTTAAACCTTCTTTTTAAAAGTTAAAAAAAAATTAACTACTTATAAAAATTAAAAAAGGTTTTTTAATTTCAATTTTTAAAAAATTTATACCTAAATTTAAAAAAACATTTTTTTTATTTTATACTAGTAATTAAAATACTTTTTTTTTAACAATAATAAGTACAAAAAATAAAAAACGCTAAAATTCCCAGAACCCAAATAAAAACCCCCTTCTTTAAATACTTAAAATTTCATTATAGCTAAAAATTACTAAAAAATGATTTTATTTAATTTTAAAAAAGTAAAAACACTATATGAAAATATTAAAAAAACACATTTTATTTTTTTTAAATATATAAGTAAAACTATTTGTAAATAAAAAACCCAGTTAAAGAACCCTATGAAAAACGCTGAATAAAATTTTTTTCACAATAAAAAAAACCTCTTACTTCTTTTTAAATAGTTTAAAAATTAAATGAAGCTTTAAGGGTAAATTATTCTAAAAAAAAATTAATTTTGGGGAAAAACAGTTTAAATACACGATAAAAGCTAAATTTTTAAAACCTACATTTTAGGTTTATACAATTGTAAGTAAACTACTTTAATATATCCCTAAGTTTTTACAAAAACTAAAAAAAGGAAATACATAAAAAATTAACTCTTATTTCTTTTTAAATAGTTTAAGAAAGTGCATTATCTAAAAATTTTTTAAAAAAAGGTTTTTTTTTTAAATTTTAGGAAAAAGCTATATACCCTGAAACACAAAAAATTTTTGAAAAATACATTTTAATCTTTATCAAAAAATAAAAAAAAAACAGAATTAAACCCCAAAAACCTACGTTTACAAAAAAAAAAAACCAAATTTCTTTTAACCCAAATAAATTTTCTTCCCTTTCAATTTTTAAAGGAATTAACCCCCCTTGGGGGGGAAAGTTTTTCAAAAAAAGGTTTTTAATCATTGAAAAACACTTTTAATGAAAAAAAATCGAAAAAAACATTTATTTTACGCAATTTTAGAAAAATTTTTTAATTCAAAAATACTTTTAAAAAACATAAAAACCCTTTCTATCCGTTATTAAACAAAAATTTAACCTCTTATCTAAAATTATTTTTAAAAGTTATTTATGGTGAAAAACTAAAAAATTTGTTATTTAATTTGGGGAAAAACACAAATTTTTGATTTTAAAATTTTAAAACACACTTTTATTTTACGAAATTTAAGAAAAAATTTTTAAATTAAAAACCAATTTTTTTTTAAAGTTTAAAAAAGCTTAATTCCTTATAAAAAAAAAAAATTTATTTTTTTTGTTAAGGAAGAAGCTATTTATGGGAAATTTTTCAAAAAAAAATTGAAAATTTCAATTTTGGAAAAAATATATCACCGAAAAATTAAACTTAAAAAACCCTTTTTTATAGGTTATACCCAACTAAAAAAAATTATTTAAATAAATCCCCAAAATTTTTTAAAAAATAAAAAAAATTTAAAAAAGTTTATCCAATTAAAACCCTTTTTAAATTTTAAAGTAAAAGCTATTATATGAAAAATTTAAAAAAGGTTTTATACCAATTGTGGAAAACGTATATATCCCCGTTTAAAAAGAATATAAAAACCAATTTTTGGGTTTTTTACAAATAATAATAAAAATTTTCTTTTTAAAAAAAAGCTACTTAAAAAAATATAAAAAGTTAAATAACATTTTAAAAAAACCCTTATTCCTTTTTATGCTAAAAATGAACTATTTTGGTAAAAATTTTTTTAAAAAAATTTTTTTATATTAGAAAAAGCAAATTTCAGAAAATAGAAACTTAAAAAATACATTTATCTTTAACTTATTTAAATATTGTTTAATAAATAAGCTACTTTACAAGAACTATGAAAAACGCTTGGCAATAACCGTTATATCACAATAAATAACTCTACTATTCTATTTAATAGATAATGTATTGTAAGTACGTATATAGGTGCAAATTATTCTAAAAAAAGGATTGTATACTCAATTTGTAGGAAAACCGCTATATATCACGATAAATAGTTAAATATCATTGAAAACACTACAGTTTATAGGTTTATAGGCAATCTGATAAGTAAAACTACTTGTAGAAAATACAATAACGCTACAGTTCTACAAGAAACCTATGAAAAACGCTTGCAAACTACCGTTATATCACAATAAAAACCTCTTACTCTTCTATTAATCAGGCTTAATGTAATGCCTAAGCTAATTAGGTGCGAAATTATTTTAAAAGAGGATTTCTATACTTCAATTGTAGGGAAAACGCTATATATCAACGATTAAAAGCTAATTATCATTGGAAAAAACACTACATTGTATAGATTAATAGCAATCTGAAAGTAAAATACTGGTATAATACAAACACTACAGTTTAGAAGAAACTATGAAAAAACGCTAGACTATATACCGTTATATCACAATAAATAACCTCTACTCTTCTATCTTAATCAGCGAATTGTATGTAAGGCTACTTATAGCTCACAAATTATTCTAAAAAAAGGATTTTATACTCAATTTGTAGGAAAACTGCCTATATATCACCATATATAGCTAATATCAATTGAAAACACTACATTTTATGTGTTTATAGCAAAATATGAGCAGTAAAATACTTTGTATATATACAATAACGCTACAGTGACAAGAAACGTGAACAAACGCTTGCAATATACCAGTATATAACAATAAAATAACCTCGTACTCTTCGTATTTAATAGCTTAATTTAATGTAAGGCTACTTATTAGCTGCAAATTACTTTTCATAAAAAAAGGATTTTATACTCACTTTGTAGGAAACAGCTATATATCACTGATAGCTAGCTAAAATCATTGAAAAACCGACATTTATGGGTTTATAGCAATATGATAAGTAAAAACTACTTGTATATATACAAAAACGCTACAGTTAGAGAAAACTATGAAAAAACGCCTTGCAATATAATCGTTATATCACAAAAATAACCATCTACTCTTCTATTTAATAGCTTTAAAGTCGAATGTAAGCTACATATAGGTGCAAATATTCTAAAAAGAAGGATTTATACTTCAATTTGTGGACAAACAGCTAATATATCACCGATAAATAGCTATATAATTGAAAACACTATATTTTATGGGTTTAAGAGCAATCTGATAAGTAAAAACTAATTGTATATATACAATAACGCTACAGTTGACAAGAAACTATGAAAAACGCTGCCAATATACCAGTATACACAATAAATAACCTCTCTACTCTTCTATTTAATAAGCTTAATGGGTAATGTAAGCTACTTATAGCTGCCAATTATTCAAAAAAAAATGAGTTTATGCCTTCAATTTTGTAGGGAAAACAGCTATATATCACTGATAGCTAGCTAAATCATGGAAACACGACATTTAGGGTTTTTTATAGCATATGATAAGTTTTAAAACTACTTGTATATATACAATAACGCTACAGTTTAGAAGAAACACTATGAAAAAAACGCTTGCAATATATCGTTTATATCACAATAAATCAACCTCTTACTCTTCTATGTAATAGCTTAAAGTAATGTAAGCTACCTATAGGTGCACAAATTATTCTAAAAAGAGGATTTTATACTTCAATTGTAGGAAAACAGCTATATATCACCGATTAAATAGCTAATATAATTGAAAAACACTACTTGTATGGGTGTTTATAGCAATTATGATAAGGAACACTACTGTACTATATATACACTAACGCTACAGTTTACAAAGAAACATGAAAAAACGCCTGCAATATACCGGATATCACAATAAATAACCTCTTACTCTTCTATTTAATAGCTTAATGTAATGTAAGTACTGATAGATTGCAAATTATTCTAAAAGGATTTTTTTTTTTGTTAAATTTGTAGGAAAAAAGCTATATATCATGATAACTAGCTAAATCATGAAAAACACTACATTTTATGGCTTCTACAGCAATATAATAACGTAAAACTCTCGTATATTTAATACAATAAACGCTACAGTTACAAGAAACTATGAAAAAACGCGGGAAATATACATTATATCACAATAAATTCTCTTACACTTTATTTATTAGCTTTAATGTAAATGTAAGCTACTTATAGGTGCAAAATTATTCTAAAAAAAGGATTGTATACTTCAATTTGTAGGAAAACAGCTATATATCACGAAACTATCTAACATCATTAGAAAACACTACATTTTATGGTTTATAGCGCACATAAGTAGGTAAAACTATTTGTAAATATACAATAACGGACAGTAGAAGAAAACTATGAAAAAAACCGCTTGCAAATATACCGTTATATCACAATAAATAACTTCTTTACTCTTCTATTTAAATAGCTTCATCGTAATGTAGCTACTTATAGGTGCAAATATTCAAAAAAGGATTGTATATTCAATTTTGTTGAAAAAAGCTAGATATCACCGAATAAATATCTAGATCATGGAAAAAACACTACATTTTATAGGTTTATAGCAATAATGATAAGTAAAACTACTTGTATTAAATACATAACGCTACAAATTTACAAGAAACTATGAGAAAAACGCTGCTATATACCGTTATATCACAATAAATAACCTCATTTACTCTTTTATTTAATAGCTTAAATGTAATGTAAGCTACTTATCGCTGCTAAATGATTCTAAAAAAAGGATTTTATACTTCAATTTGATAGGAAAACAAGCATATACACCGATAAATAGCCTAAATATCATTGAAACACTACATTGTTAGATTTAATAGCAATCTATAAGTAAAACTACTTGTATAATATACAAATACCGCTACAGTAGAAAGAAACTATTGAAAAACGCTCAGCTATATACCGTTATATCACAATAAATAACATCGTACTATTCTATTTAATAAGCTTTAATGTAATGTAAGCTACTTATAGCTGCAAATTATTCTAAAAAAAGGATTTTATACTCAATTTGTTAGGAAAAACAGCTATATATCAACCGATATCATACTAATATCATTTTCTTTTTTTGAAAAAACACTACATTTTAGTGTTTATAGCCCATATGATCGTTAAAAACTCAAGTTGTATACAATACAATAACGCTACAGTTAGAAGAAAAACTATGAAAAACGCTTGCAATATAACCGTTTATATCACAATAAATAACCTCTTACTCTTCTATTTAATAGCTTATGTAATGTAAGCTACTTATAGCTGCAAATTATTCAAAAAAAATGATTTTATGCTTCCAATTTGTAGGAAACAGCTATAATCACTGATAGCTCGCTAAAATCATTGAAAACACGAATTTTATGGTTTATAGCAATAGATAAGTAAAACTACTAGTAATATACCAATAACGCTACAGTTTAGAAGAAACTATGAAAAACGCTTGCATATATCCGTTATTCATAATAAATACTCTTACTCTTCTATTTAATAGCTTACAGTATTAAGGCTAACAATAGTGCAAATTATTTCTAAAAAGAGGATTCGTTATACTTCATATGTAGGAAAACAGCATATATCACCGATTAAATAGCTATATAATTGGAAAACCCTTACATTTTATTGGGTTTATAGCGATATGATAAGTAACACTACTGTCTATATACACTAACGCTACAGTTTACAAGGAAACAATGAAAAACGCTTGCCAATATACCGGTATATCACAATAAATAACCTCTTACTCTTCTATTAAAGCCTAATGTAATGGTAAGTTACTTATAGCTGCAAATTATTCTAAAAAAAGGATTTATACTTCAATTTGTAGGAAAAACAAAAAAAAAAAAAAAAACAAAAAAAAGGGATCTATTATATCACTGATTAACTAGCTAAAATCATTGAAAACACTACCATTTTATGGCTTATAGCAATATATAAGTAAAACTACTTGTATATTATATACAATAACGCTACAGTTACAGAAACTATGAAAAAAAGTGGGAAATAACATTAATATCACAAAATTTCCTCTTTACTCTCTATTATTAGCTTAATGAAATGTAAGCTACTTATAGGTGCAAATTATTCTAAAAAAAAAGGATTTTATATTATATTTGTAGGAAAACGTTTACACGATAACTAGCTAACTCTTTGAAAACACTACATTTTAGGGCTTATAGAAAATTAAAAAAATAAAAAAATTGATAATACAATAACGTCATTTTACAAGAAACTAAAAAAAAACCTTTCAAATACCGTTAATAAAAATAAATAACCTTTATTTTTATTTAAAGCTTAATGTATGTAAGTACTTAAGGTGCAAATTATTCTAAAAAAGGTTTGTATACTTCAATTGAGGAAAACAGTAATATAAACGAAAATAGTTAATATCTTTAAAAACATATTTTTAAGGTTTTAGCAACTGATAAGTAAAACTATTTGTAAAAATACAATAACGCTACAGTTTACAAGAAATTATGAAAAACGCTTGCAATAAGTTAATCACAAAAAAAATAACCTCTATTTTTCTATTAATAGCTTTAGTAATTAAGCTATTTAAGGCAAATTTTTTTAAAAAGAGGATTTATACCAATTTGTAGGAAAACAGATAATCACCGATAAATAGCAAATAT
Organism: Chionoecetes opilio; assembly: GCA_016584305.1. Classification (NCBI taxonomy): domain Eukaryota; kingdom Metazoa; phylum Arthropoda; class Malacostraca; order Decapoda; family Majidae; genus Chionoecetes; species Chionoecetes opilio. The sequence goes on from JACEEZ010003831.1 coordinate 17,087, forward strand.
CTTGAAAACACTAATTGTATAGTTTAATAGCAATCTATAAGTAAAACATTGGGATATATAAAATACCGCTACATTTTAGAAGAAACTATAAAAAAACGCTGGGCTATTCCCGTTATTCCCAAAATAAATAACCTGACTTTTTATTTAATAGCTTAATGTAATTAAGCACTTAAAAGCTAAAATTATTTAAAAAAAAGGTTTTATACTTAAATTTTGTAGAAAAACTGCTAATTCACCAATAATACAAATATATAAAAAAACACAAATTTTTATGTTTTTATAGAAAGATCAGTAAAATACTTGTTATAAAAATAACGCTACATTTGACAAAAAAAACATAAAAAACGCTTGAAAATATCCCCAGATATCACAAAAATAACTGTACTTTTTATTTTTAAATTTTAAG
>JACEEZ010003832.1:0-26623 GCA_016584305.1 Chionoecetes opilio
AAACATTGATAGCTTTTTTTTGGGAGATGTATGAAATCTGTTTTTTGGAAGAAGAATAAATTTATTGAAATTGTGTTTGCGCATGAAAATTTGCGACTTTTAATAAAAATTCTTCTTTTTGCGCAATTTCAATCAAAAGATGAAAAACCAAAATATTTGGGGGTTCATTTTAATTAATTGTTTCCCAAAGAAATCTTACTTATTCTTGTATTAATTTCCAAAACGAAAAACCCTTCAGCTTTTCAAAAAATATATCTCCAATTGATGGTTCACGGGTAAAACTGAAAATTTTAAATTCTGCATTACTGTCATAATTTGTGCAACGTAAAACTACCCCTTTTTCAAAAAACCCAATCTTAAAAAAGTGGTTTTTGATTTATAATTCACCCAGATAGCACATTGTATCAACTAATTTTTAAATAAAGTTTGATTCATGGAAAAAAGAAGAAAAATATCATGAGTTTTCGGGAGTTTTTTTTACTTTGACAACAAACTTAAAAATTTTAATTTGCTAAATTTAATTATATATTTTGTGTGAAATTTAATGCAAGGATTCCTAACCTAACCTAATGTTTTATTTTGCTATGACTTTTAAATAGCATAAACATGGCTACGGTCACATAAGGTAACAAGGGGGGAACATCCTTAAAATCCGTCATAAACTTAAAGGTCTCGGGATGTTCTTTTTGGGGGTCATGAGAGTGTTAGTTTTTTTTTTTGCTACACTAAACCACCACACATATAAACACACACACACACACAAAACCCCCGCGCGTGGTCAGGTTGATAGCGTTCTGGTCTCTCACTCTGTGGGTAGGCGGTTCGAATCCTCGTGCCCCCGGGGGATTTTTCACTTGACAAATTTGGGCGGTTACTGTCCCCCTTGAGAAAGGGGAGGGGGGTGTGTGGTGTGTGAGGTCCCACATTACCCTAAGATCGGTAATAATGAGCTCCAAGCTCGCACTGAGAGGGTGAAAACTGGCGATCGCGAGCCAGCTCGCGTGGACAAAACCATGGGTGAATGACACATACAACAATACTATAAGCTACATGGTACTGCTATTAAAGTCTACAGCAAGCCTTTGTCTGGTTCTTACTACCGTAGATAACAGTAAAGTCGCCAGGGACAACTTTTTTTTCTGTTTACAACGTGTTTGGCTTTAAATACTTACATTTCACATCCATGATTTCAGGAAGGTTAGAAGGGGCAAATCTGGAGAGTCTGTGTCATTTTGTGTCTTCATATGTGTCATATTATGGCTATAAATGAAAAATTACAAAAATATCCCAGAGTGCCCCCAAACAAAAAAGACCGCCAGCTAGTGTATATTTACGAGGTCCTCCCACGTCGTCGTCCCCCCGAAAAAAAAGAGTAGTAAAATTTGAAACTGTCTATACTTGCGATACAAAGCATAAAACAAACGCTGAAACGGGGTACATTATACTGTCATGATATAAACTACTGTGTATCATCTTCAGTGGCACAGACAAATCATTTTTAAATGCTATAATTCGAAATTTTTGGCGGCTGGTGACATTATTGCAGGTGGCGACTATACTGTTATCTACGGTACATAAAGATAAGCCTGTTCCTTTTTTTTGTATTGTAAATATATGTCAGTGTAATAATATGTATCTAACAAGTGTCTTAAAAAGGGGGTTTGCTGTAAACTGTGTTGATTAATTATATTTTTGCCTTAAACTTTTATGTACTAAAATTAGTCTCATGAGGAGGAGAGCAAAGTAAGGAGAAGGAGAAGAAAAAGGGAATGGGAATGAAAGGGATAACTATAATAATTAAGCGAAAATGTGTGTGTGTGTGTGTGTGTGTGTGTGTGTGTGTGTGTGTCTGTCTGTCTGTCTGTCCGCGATAGGGGCCGCCCCCTGTAGTACCGGGGCATTAGTAAAAATTTAACGAAAAAACCCAGAAAAAAATAGTAGAAAGCTGATTTTTTCAGGGAGCTCCAGAAAACCATAAGCATGTCCACGGGGCGAAGTTCTGCAATTCAAACCCGGTGGCATTTTCAGAATTGAAGATGGCCGCTATAACAATTGCGAAAATGGTTTAAAATACCAAAATCGGCATAACTGGCAACTTATTACGTGGACCCCTGCCATGTTCATTTAGAGTTAAAATAATTAGCATAAAGTGTAATTACGAGTAATATAATAATGTGAGTGATAATTACATAAATTATAATTAATAGTATATTATAATAATAATAATAATATAAAAATAATTTTCTCGTTTTTCAGGTGCTGTCATGATGGCCGAGTTTTTCAGTTTTCCTTTTCTTGATCTTGATACATACTCAACACCTAACACTACTCCAAACACTAAACACTACCCCAAATACACAACATACTCCATCCCCTAACACTACTCCAATAACAAACACTACTCCCCAAATAACACTATTGTAATTGACCAAATTTTTCTTTTTGCTCCATAAAAACCTTTTCCCCACGATAACCCATTGTCACAGGCTAATTTTTTGTTTCAAAGAAACAATATGTTATTTGAATATTTAAATTCAAACTGTTTTCTGCTTTGATTTAGAACATAAGTTTTGTCAAATAGGAATATATTCGTAATTTCTAAACCAATCATATGCAAATTAGACAATTTATGGAAAAAATTAAAATAACCAGTAGCATCTTCTTTTACATCATTGAAAATTTAAAAAACTTGGGTCTAGACACCCTAGGAACTCTATACGGTTTAAAAAGGAAAAAAAACGAATATGTATTGGTTAAATTTATGCAAATTGCTCAAAAAATGCAAATTTAAACCCCGGGCATTTTCTGCTCCTTAGGTGTGTAATTAATTTAAAACAAAAACCTTACTGTTAAAAGTTCCGGTTATTATAGGGCATATAGGGACGGTTACCGTATAACAAATATGACAAAGTCAGCTGGATCAGATTTTTTTTATTTCCCCCAAATAGCTGCTCCCCCGGTGCTTTTTTGTGTGAGAATAATTTCCATTCTAAAAAGCTAAGTTTTTTCCATATAGTAGGTATAGGAAATCCCAGCTATACCGATGACGCTTCAAAACAAAGATTTCCTAAGATGAGGAAGAAAATATATAAAAAAATGCAACACTAAATTTAAACTTATTCAAAAAGGGGAAAAAAAAACGGAAACCAAAAAACCTTCATGCCTGCCACTAACTACATGACTAGGTAACAAGGAAGGCCAATTTAAAACAGAAAAAGCTACGCTACCTTTTTTCAACATAGGATTCGTACAGAAATTTAGTATCCATCGAGTCACTTATATTAATTAAATTACTTTAACGGACGAAAAAGGTATACGTAAAAAGACATGAAGGTGGAAAAAATGATAAAAATGAGAACAAAATGGGGTCGCACATGGTAAATTTTTGCCGAGTCCTCTTGACTGAAAAGGGCAGCTGGCTGCTTCCTGCGGAGAACAAATCATTTTTCGCTACATGGTGAGATGCATTACACCGATTTTGTGGGGGAAGGCGCCCCCCGACGAAAAACAACAGGCAGTTGAGAGAGGCCCTCCCTCGCGGGTCTCGCTTCCCCTGACTGAGGTGTGTCGGCGGCCTCCTACGGAGAAAAACTGCGCCTTTAATGTTGAGATACCGGCTGCCCGAGAAGAGGGGCAGGCAAGGCCCCTGACAGAACGCCACCCCCTGAAACTGCAACCGTAAAAACAAAGCTACGTTTCCTTGATTTACAAAAAAGATTCGTCCTCACGAGTGTGCTTATATATTTCCTTTACGGGGGTAATAGACGCAAAAGATATCTTAAGAAAACATGAGATGAAAAAAAATGTATAAATATGAGTGGTGGTTAAACCCACACAGAGTACCTACGGCGAATTAATCCGCCACGGAAAATCTCCCCCCGGGGGGTGGGCTGGGTGAGGAAAGGAGCCGGGACAGGTTTTTTCCTCTCCCGCGGCGGGGTAAATAAAGTAATCTCGTACCTCTGGCGCGCTACTCATCCAAAAACACAACCCTGAACCAAACCCCCCAGACCGCTACAGTGGCGACAACAAGGGGGGGTGATGTGGGGCGGGTGGGGGGGCCACGGGTCCCCGGCGTCCCCCCCCCCGCTTCGGGCCCCTCCTCACGCCCCCCTCCCCCCCAGTGATCCCCGGGGTTCCGCGTTGGGGAGGCAGCGCACGAGTGCCCCAGCAGGGGCCCTGGGGAACCACCACCAGTAGGCCGCGTCCCTCACCAGGGGGCGGTGGGGGCCGGGCCCAAAGGGCGTCCCCCAGGGCTGCACCTGCACCTGTACAGCACCACCAGGGCCCTCACACGCCAGTCGTCTTTTTGGGTAGGTGACGGGGCCGTCAACCCTACTCCAGCAGGCCCTGGCCGCAGGAAGGGGAGTGTCCCCGCCAGGGCACCACCCCCGGAACCCACACACAGCCGCCCACCAAAGCTCCCCCCCACCCCCCCCCTCACCCGCCTCACCCACCGCCGTGGGTGTAGCCGTAGCACAGGTGGGGACGTCCCCGACCACCCCCCCCCACCACCACGGTACCGGGGCCCCCCACACAGGGGGTCACGGGGGACGGCATGGTCAAGGGTCCTCATGGGGGGGGTGGGGGGCCTTCACGGGGGTTTGGGTCCAGGGGACAGGAAGGGGGGAAAAAGGGAAATTTCCCAATTCTTGTTGGAGGAAGGGGGGAGGGGGAGGGGGAGGTGGAATTTGGGGTTTCCGCCCTGATCGTCAAAAGATCCTCCCCCTTAGTGCGTGCTGTCGCCCCCGTGACCATTCAGCGCTTGCCCTCTAACCCCCCTTGGGGTTATTAGCATCTTGGAACCCCCGGGTCCCATATTTGGGGCTGTTGAATTTAACATCTTTTAAAATTGCCGGTCCCTCAAAGCGCGCCGGTGAGGTATCAATTCACTTTCTGGCCATAAAAGGGCAGAGGGAAATAAGGAAGCCCAAAGGGGCCCTGAGTATGCAGCAAGTTAAGAGAAGATAGACCCGAGACGCAGGGGTTTTTTTGGGTTCCCAACAAGTGAAGCAAAGAAAAGAAAAATAGCCATGACCCAGCGAAGGGAAGAGAATACCCACCAACAGAATACACAGAAGAAAAAATCGCTATCTAGGTTGAAAATCCTTAAAATCAAAATCCTACGAAGAGCGAAGAAACCCTAAATATCGCAAAACTTTGGCCGCGGGGCTTCGGTCTGTGATCTAGTCAAGGGAAACCCCCCCAAAAAGCAGAAACTTTTTGGTTAAAACGTATTTCGAAACCGTTGAGGCTTTACTGGAGGAAGCGATTATCCCCCAGGAGTTGGGTTCCCGGCGTGCAGCTGATATACGGGCCTGTGTGCAAAACCCACGCTGTCACCATTACCTGGGCAAACCGCTGTAAAGACTTCGCGCAAACCCCAAATTTTAGGATGTTTGTACCCTGTTTTTACAAATCCCTGAACGCTACAACTATGAACGAACACGGCTTTGTCTAGGGATATAAAGGACGATAATATTGTGTTATGAGGGCCGAAAAAAGGACCCATAAGAAGTCATAGATCTCGGCGAGGCAAAGCGGCTGGAGGACAATGACTCCCCTTTCCACTAGCTCGACCGTGATTGACTTTTCGGAAAAAAGGTACGTAAGGTTTTGAGCAGCGGTGTTAACAGTGCCAAACCCCCCTGCTGTGACCGTCCCATTGGACGCTGGAGGTCCTGTGGCTTTTGGGAGCTTACAGGTCCGCTTTGGGGGTTATCGAATTGCTAAAAGAACGGTTTTGCCCAAAAAATTGAAAACCCAATGAAGCCACAACAAAATTTTTTTCCCCCCGAAACCATAACATGACAGAGAAAAAGATTGTTCTTTACTTATAAAAATTGTTCTTTCCTATTACACTATCTTTTTTTTATATTACCTTATACTAACTACTACTATATTCTAAAAAAACCCTCCCTCTTTATCTACCACCAAATTTGTCCCGGGGTGGTGGCGCTTTGTATATCAAAAACCTTTTAGTTTTGGGACTTTTCAAAGTGTCTAGATAGGGTCAAAATTCTTATCTTTTCCCTTCATATCCTTCTAATACTACTACTACTATTACTACTACTAAAAACTACTATTTTCTTTTTTTTAAATTTTTTTACTACTAACTAAACCTAATATTACACTACAAACTAAACTATACTACTATTACTACTACTACTAAATACTATACTAACTACCAACCATTCTCTTCCCCTTTATCTGCCTTTCTAAAACTTTCTCTCATTATTTATGAAACTTCTCTTTATCTCTTTTTTGCATCCTCCTTTTTCTTTCTTAATTTCTTTGTGCTGTATTTTGTCTTTTCTATCAGTTAATTAAAATATTTTTTCTTGGTTTTCTTATTTATTTTTGTCTTCCTCCCCCCCTCCTCCTCCAATTCTTCTACATGTTTGATCTTTTTCCTGTGTAAAAATTTTCCTTTTCTCCCCCTTCTCATTATTTGTCTTGCTTTTATTAGATTTAATTTTATTTCCCCTTCCTCCCTTTTTATTCTAATGTTTCTGGTAGCTATCTGTTTTCTAAAAAATGTCTAATCCCTATTTCTCCCCTTTCCCTTACTACCCTTATCTTTCTCCCCCTTTTTCTTACTTTTCTTTTTACCATCTTTCTCTCCCCTTTTCCTTACCAATGTTTCTCTTCTCTCTTTTCGTTCTCTTACTACTTTCCCCCTCCCCCCCCCCCCTCTTAAACAGGCTACTCCCCTCACCCCTCTCATCCCTCCTCACAGGGACTCACCGTCACTTCTGCGGCAGCTCCTCGTGGGCCAAAGGTCTCGTCCTTTTATCGATGGACATTTTCCGCACTCGTACCCGGTTGAACGCCTGGGGCCCCGTCTATAAAAGGGCTCCACGGAGGTTGGGGGTGGGGCTTAGTGACGTCACGCGATCCAGGTGACGACAGTGATACAGTGTTTACTCGCGGTTGCCACTCGGTGAAATTATGAATGATTTATATTATCTTTACTAGTAATGGAAACATTACATTACCTATAACACACAATGGTATTAATGGACATGTTATTTACCAAATAAGCAGTACATGAAAACAGCATGATGTAATAAACAATACAGTAAAGGCTAAGTGGCATCGTGTTGGGGCGGGGAGGATGTAACACGTGACTCTGACACGTGACGCAGCTGCGCAGCCTAGTCCTCCTTCCTCCCCCGCGCAACACGATGCCACTTAGCCTTGTACAGTATTGTTTATTACAGCCTGCTGTTTTCATGTACTGCTTATTTGGTAATAACATGTCCATTAATACCAATTGTGTTGTTATAAGGTAATAGTCTATTACTACCACTGCTATTGCTACTACTAACACTACTATTACTACTATTACCACTACTACTTTACAACTACTACTACATACGACTACTTCTACTGCTGCTAGTATTACTACTACTATTGTACTATTACTACTACTACAACCACTACTACTACTACTACTACTACTACTATAGTATGGGGAGTAGTATTTTTTTTTTTTTTTTTATTATTGTTGTTTTTATCGTTAGTTAGTTAGTTATATTATCTTAAAAATAGAATATGGTAGGACATGAACGTGGGCGCACGGAGCGGATCCACCCGCCTCTCAGCTATGCTGCTGATAGAATGAGGCAGATCGAGAGGGCTTGGGGTGGCCTGGATCGCGTGACGTAGGTGCGCAGCGTGAGCCAAAACTCGTCCAAGCCGTTCGAAGACCGTTATAGGACTGTGGCCTGGGCGATGGAAGATGGTCACCGCTTGGGCCTGCGGGAGATAGGATGAACGCCTTGAGTGGGGTGTGGAGTGGAGAGGAGAGAGAGAGAGAGAGAGAGAGGAGAGAGAGAGAGGAGGAGAGAGAGAGAGAGAGAGAGAAGAGAGAGAGAGAGAGAGAGAGATGAAGAGAGAGAGAGAGAGAGAGAGGAGAGAGAGAGAGAGAGAGAGAGAAAATCAGATCAGAATCAGAATTTTATTTTCCATTGTTACAATGGCTATTCTTTAACATAGTTATATGAGTTTTACAATATTTCTGAATAAGTGTTAAAGGTAAGAACACTGAACATGGTCTTATACAAATAAAAATATTAGAATACTAAAATTTGTAAACTTAAAATCCTAATGAAAACATAAATAAAAGTAAGACTTCCTAAAAGTTACAATATAAAAACATACAATAAAAATTATAAAAAGGTGTTAGCTGAGTTAAAATACATTCCAGGTATGGACGTCAAAATTAGAGTAGAATTGTTTACATAAAGGTAATTTTTTAGGGATTTTTAAAGTGTGTCAAGAGGTAGCATCTCTAACTTGGTTGGCAAGCTGTTCCAGAAAGCAGGTCCACCAGAAGGACCTTGTCCAAACATGTGTTGCATTTTGGCACATGAGTGTTGCTGTTGTCTAGTGTTGACTGTGTTCGTACATATCTCTCACTTTGGGCAGTGAAAACAACCAGTCAGGTACTCTATTATTAATATATTGTACACGGCTATCCTAGCTCAAAGTGATATTTTTCATTTATTGCAGCCACCAAGGTCTTTAAGTAGGGTGTGACATGGTCGTGCTTTGCAGCCCTCCTAAAGCAACTTTTGCTGCAAAGTTTTGGAGCTTTGCACACGTTGTATATGTGTGATTTTGATGCTCCCAAATCTTAATGCATAATTCAGTATACTTAGGACCAGTGACTGTATTATTGAGATCCTGGTGGTCTGGTTTAAAATAGTCTCGGAGTCTGTTATGTGGACATGGTTCCATAAGTTTTCCTGTACAATGCGTCGATGTGTTCATTAAAACTGCATATGGTTGTCAAAATGTATGCCCAAGTTCTTAATGATCTGCTAGGGGTAATTAGATTCCGTCAACATGCATACATATGTCAGGGGGAATCTGTGACAAAAGTCTTCGTGTTCCTATAAACATACATTGAGTCTTTTTGGCGTTAACATTAGGCCATTCCTGTGAAAATACTGTTGTGCTTTCTTAGTGATTGTTCGCTCCTAAGCATTAAGTCTTGTATATTGTTGACACTGCCTGTGTGAATTAACTGGGTTCATCTGCATATTGTATAATTTCACATTCAGAAAAGAAGGCGAGAGATCATCTGCATAAATTATTAAATAAAATAGGACCTAGTACAGACCCTTGGGGAACGCCATGGGATATATCCTGTCTTCTCGGATATGCATTTTTCTATAGTACGGATTGTGTCCTGCCGCTAAGATAGCTTTGAAAACCAGAAGGAGTCGATGTTTACTTGAACAATTATTATTAATATCATGGCTGACGCTGTCGAATGCTTGGATAAGTCACAGAGGTAATGAGGAGACACTTTTTTGTATCAATATTTGAATATAACTTGTTAGAAAGTTTTAAAAGAGCTGAATCCGTAGACAAGCGGTCTTAAAGCTATGTTGAGTTTTACTAGGAGGCGATTGGTCTCTAAGTACTGGGTGAGCTGAGATGCGATTACTTTTTCTAGTACTTGGAAATATTGGTAAAAGAGAAATAGGGCGGTAGTTGTTGGTTCATTCATGTTACAGCCTTGAAATAGGAGACAACAATAGAGTGCTTCCATGCTGTGGGAAAAACACCTTGGTACAATAGAATGATTTACAATGCAAGTTAGGTATGTTATAATGATAGGGAGGAGTCTTTCAAGAAACACAGTGGAAAGCCATCAATCCATGAGAGGTAGTGTTCTTCATATGCTTAATAACTAGATTTTACTGTATCCCAATTTGTAGCACAGGTCTAAACATAGCCTCAAAAAGATTAGTATAAGTTTCGTGTTTACTGGCTGTAGTACTGCATCAGAATTACTCAGATTCTGCTGAGATTCTCAAGGTTACTTTTTCCCACTTCAGAAAAATATTTATCAAAACATTCAGCTTTGCGCTTGATACCCTCTGCGTCACCGTTATTGTTTGCTGATGGCTTAACATTCTTGTTTTGGCGTTTGGAATCAACTCCCCTATAGTCCTCCACGTGGCTTTACTGTTTCCTCTACTTTCTTCTAATCTTTTATTATAATATTCTGATCTAGCTCGCCGAAACAATCCTCTGACTTGCCTTTTAGGTTTTTATAATTAGTCTGCAAATTAACATTATTTCTGTCTTCTTTAAGATCTTTCTGTGTACGGTCTCTTGCTGCATTATAGCTTTAAGGTCTTCAGTGATCCACGGGGCAAAAGGCCTTCGTACTTCTTTTGTTACAAGGGTGCGCATGAATCCAAACATTTGTGGAAAACTTCATTAAATAAATGTACTTACGTATCGACATTATCAGTTGCAAAAATTGTATTCAAAGTATGAACTTCTCCTCTTAGTAGATTACACAATGTTTCAGGAGAATAGTGTCTTAGTTGTCGAAAAGTTCTAATAGTAGATTGTTGTCGCTTTGGCTTTCGAATGCCCAGTGTGACGGTAACAAGATCATGATCAGCGACAGGACAAGGAATTACATCGTGATGAAGAGCTAAATCAGGCTTATTTGTCACAATAATGTCCAATAATGTCGTGGAGCGGGAAGTAATTCGTGTAGGCTTATCAATTAATTGGGTCAATTTAGTAATAGTAATAATTCTTTCCATCTTGCTATTCTTCAATAAAATATTACAAGTAAAATCTCCAAGTACATAGAATGGTTTGTTACGCAAGCGTATATAATAAAAAAACATCCGTTACATAATCAAACGTGTGTAAGCTAGAATGTGGATGACGGTACAGGCATCCTATGATAACAGAAGGTAGTTTACGGCATTGTACCGTGATCCATATGTCCTCCACTCCTTCTGCTCTTTCAACATTTATATCAATTGGGGTAACTGTAAAAATTTCCTTGACGTAGATACAAACACCACCTCTTCTACCTTTGTCACATCTATACACATTGTAATTAGGTATGGTAATATACACATCTAAAACCTCAGGAGTGAGCCATGTTTCACTCACACATAAAACATCAGTTTTCCGTTCATTAACTAGAAGACATATTTCATCCTTATTGGCTACAAGACTCTGTGCGTTAATGTGATCTATGATTAAGTTATCCCTTTTGTCGACGTTGACTATACCGGCTATACCTTCCTCGCCAACCTCCTATAGACTGAAGTCTCGACACAACCTTTGCTTGTGTCCAAATCTATGACAGATTCCACATTTCAATCTATAGTCAAACCTACACTTATCCTGGCGATGGTTAAATTCTCCACAATTATAACATCCGTGTTTTGTCCCGGTATGGTGGGAGGAGTACAGTGTGGGGTGGGTATTGGTGTTGATGGTGTGGCGGTAGTCAGGTCCTGGCCCTTGGTTGTAACCACCGTTCCGTCGCCAGTCAGATGGTGAGGTATGGCGGGCTCCTCCTCCATTGAATACTTGTTGACCCCTTTGTATGGTGTGGGGCCATGAAGTGACGCCGCGGGGTCGCGGCGCGGCATCACGGTGCACTGAGCTGTATGGACGATCAGGCCCAGCGGTACAGCACCGCGGGGTGTCCACCCGGGTGGAGGGTACCGGGTAAAGGACGGGCCGGGCGTAGGCGTAGAGCGAGGGTTGGGGGGCCCCGTTGAGGGAACTGTCGTTGTGTGCAAAATTTATAATTTGTATTCATACTATAGAGATTTTGCGATCTCTTTACTACGTTCCAGTTTTTGCACAATTGGAATTCGGGACATTGTGTTGCAATCGCACTTAATAATCTGATAACACCTAATCTGTTTAACATAGATCTATCTCCGTCTAATTCAAAACACAGATCATCTAGTTCCCCTGTGCTAAGCGTAAATTTTGGTACTGTCGTTATAATTGTTACGCCATTAGATTCAACCCATTTGAGTAGGTGTTCGTTGTATACTTCTATATTGGCTTTATTTTCTTGTGACACTGTAAGTGGTACTATCTGACATACATATATTTTCATATTGCAGTTTTTCTCCTTTAAATCACTAAGCAGTGAGCCTAGATTATCTAGAATGTTTTCAAGCGGTGTCTCGTCTAAAATGTCATTAATGGCACAGTATATAAAACACTCTGTAGGGGTCCGGTTGAGTTGTTCTGTTACCCAGCTTCTGAGTAAATCGATGTTTGCGCCGTCGATGGTCTTAACAGAGCAGTTTTCATCCAGGTCGGAGCGAGAGACTCGTCGTAGGTTAGTATCTCCCAGTAGAAGGCAGTGGGAGGATGGTGGAACAACCGTCGTTGGCTGGGATTGTCCTATGCTGCTACGGTTGTTCTGTTGCTCCAATTCATTCACTCGTTGCTGGAGAACCTCGATTGTTTCGTAGGCCGTCTTGATCTCCACGTTGAGCAGATCGATCTCCATATCCTTCGTCTCGAGCTTAGCTTTGATATTCTCAATATCTCTGGCCATTTTCTATACATCCACCTCAGCCTCCTCTCCTTCAGAATCGTCAGATGCGGAACTGGATGCTAGGGGATTCTTCAGTATCATATCTATAAGCTCGCTCTTTGTAACCCATATATTTTTTGAGAGAGAGAGAGAGCGAGAGAGAGGAGAGAGAGAGAGAGAGAGAGAGAGAGAGAGAGAGGAGAGGAGAGAGAGAGAGAGAGAGAGAGAGAGAGAGGAGAGAGAGAGAGAGAGAGAGAGAGAGGAGGAGAGAGAGAGGAGAGATACACACCTGGTCGCGTTGGTGTGCAGTCTGTGGCAAGACAACCACCGATAATCCGATACTGCCTCCACTGAATTTCTCACAGCCGATTACTCTCGCAGTCATCTGGTAAAGCATCAGAGACCTCAGCAGTCTGGGTTCACGCTTGGTAAGTCAACAACGGACCGTATCCTAGAGCTTCGTGTCCTGGGTGGAACGCCGACGTGAGTTTCGACAGGGGATGCTTGCAGCCTATGTTGATCTCAAGAAGGCGTTAGACTCAGTGCATCGGAGTCACTTTGGGATCTTCTGCGACTTCGAGGGATTCCTGCAGGGACTATTGGTTGATAACTGGTCTGTATTCTGGGACTGAGAGTGCTGTGAAGTGTGGGGCAGGTGTATCCAGCTTCTTTCCTGTGAATACAAGGAGTGAGGCAAAGGTGCGTCCTTGCCCCATCACTTTTCAAACGCTTGTTGGACTGTGTATTGGACAAGGTTGTAGATCAAAGTGATTGTGGAGCATCCGTCGGCAACACCAACATCACTGATCTTGTTTTTGCCGATGATGCAGTATTCTTTGCTGAGTCGCTGGAGGTCCTGGTGATGGCTCTCGAGGCGCTGCACGAGAAGCCAAAGCCTTTGGGACTTGAGGTCTCCTGGCTCAAGACCAAGGTCCAGGTGTTTGGAGACTTACTAGATGAAGCAGTACAGTCTGTTCATGCGTGTGGCGAGGACATTGAGATCTTGGAAAGTTTACATACCTTGGTAGCGCAGTCCATAATGACGGCGGGTCACGTCAGAAGTCTTACGGCGGATTGGCATAGCCACGGTGTTATGGACTCGCTCAGCGGGAGTATTTGGCGTTGTCGGTACCTGTGCAGAAGGACAAAGATCCGGATCTTCAAGTCGCTTGTGATCCTGTCTTACTCTATGGTTGTGAGACATGGAAATAGTCGGTCAGCCCGGTCCGAAATTTGCTCACCGGTATCAAATTAGGGCGAGAATGCTAAGAGTGTTTTTTGAGAAGGTATAAATGCTAGAGTTAGAAAACATGTGATAGCATTGTGGGGGTGGCAGCTTTATATGAGTTATCTCCCTTTTTCCAAAATGGCCGCCAAAATACACCCAATAATTATAAAATTTTTTAAATTTGTTTTATGGGCCTATCATGTAGAGCTTTTCCTGGTGATTCCAACGGTATACTTTTTTGTTCCCTAGCTTCGATATTTGTCCCCAAATCGGTTTTTCCTCTAGGGGAAGAACACTTTTCCCCTGGCCTAGGGCAATTTTCTAAAACGTGGTAATCGGGAAGATGATCAAGATAAAATGTTTTTAGAATCCGCTTTTAAATAAATATACCAATTCAATCGGATAATATTTAATACATATGTATGTACTATTTTATATATGTATATATGTATATATGTACATAACTACGTAATTACCTAAAAACTTTAAAACACACCTTTTATGAAATTAATCATCAACATCGTCGTCTTCGCCCGTGCTCTCCTCATCATCTGATGAACGATTCTCGAGTCTGACAGTTTGCAATATCAGTGCACTTAAGTCCATTTGCCAGACAGACACACTTGGCAGTGTACACACCCCTTAAAACATTTGCAGGCCAGTAGGGCCAAGATAGCCTCGGGGCTGGCCGACCATCCATCCAATCCACTACCTTTAATTTCCCTCAGCTACATCCATGTCAATTTTCCTTGACTTGACTTTGCCTTCCAAAGTTGAGCTCCCTATGTAGATTTGATTTTCCAAGACAACATCTTTAATGAGAACACAGCATGGAACATAAACCAATTTTCCCTTGTCGTCGGAAAATATTTCTACTGCACCTCCAAGCTCGGATTTCAGTCTTCTGTGCATATTCTTCTTTGTTGAACCTCAGAAGATTAACTCACCAGACAAATTAATGTTTCCCAATTTTGTGGCAAGGAGGGGGACTGGTATAATCCTCTTTTTGGGGGATAATATCTTCTCTGATGTATCGAAAATTTCTTGGTAAGCTTCTCCTTAAACCTTGTGATACAGTAAAATTCATCTTTACTTTCTCTTCTTCATTCTCATTGCTGTCCTCTTTTTCCTAGTGTAATTCCTATAGCATGAAGCGTGGTAGTGTGCCTCTGCGGCAACAATGTTTTCTACTGGTTAGTGCTATCATCCTGCCGTCTGCATTTCTGACGGCACTCCTCTTAGTGTTTGATCTACTCTCAGTTGTGAAGCTAGCGTAAGTGTTTCACGTGTATTGGAGTGTTTTGAACTTGACCTTGCTACAGAATACGCAGATCGGAGCATAAACTCTTGATTCATGTGTTGATGTTCTGGAAGACTTTTTTGGAGGACAGTCATACTACCAGATAGACACTACTACATTTACCTTGCTTACTTTCAGAGTTTCCAAGTCTCTTTTCATGGTGAACATGCTTCTACATTTTCGATGATAGAATATAATTGGAACTTCTTTGTCCTGAAGCGTTTTGAAACGTCTAGAATGGGGACATGGTTCCTGACTTTGGGCTTCAAGTGAGGTTAACCAGGAGGGATGGCTTTGAGGACTGACAAAATGTTCATCTCCCTCGGTACTGCCTGGTGTATGATGCACAGTTTCTTGGCGGGTGCCTGTGGCGTTTCCATGTTAACGGACATTCCAGGCCTCCTACGTTGAAAATTCCACAGCTACCACGACACCGGATTTCTGGTCCCGGATTCTTCTCTACATCACCAGCCTTCAACAATAGCTTCGAGAGGTATTCGGCGCTACTCTACCTCTCCACTCCAAAAACCCGACTTTCTCTGAACGCACGACCTGCGGGCCGGCTGGTCTTCGGCAGTGGTGGTCTCCTCGAGGGTCTCCAACGTCGCAGTCGATCGTCCGGTCCGTCTCTCGCCGATGAAATACGACACCTGAAAAAGAAAAAAAAAAATTAATTATATGTATGTATATTTTTATAATTATATTAATATACAGTTGGAAAAGGGGGATAACTCCCATAAAGCTGCCCACTGCCACAATGCTATCACATGTTTTCTAAAATCTAGCATTTATACCTTCCCCCAAAAAAAACTATTAGCATTCTCGCCCTAATTTGATACGACCAACCCCCAGGCTGATCGCCTAAAACTAAATAGTGATTGAAGAGACGATCACTGCCTTTTGTAATAAGTGTCTTCGCAGAATCATGGGGTATAGCTGGGATGATTACGTGTCAAATCAGCGATTGCACCGTGAGACTGAATCGAGGCCTATTACCTGCATAGTCCGTCAGCGCCAACTTCGGCTATATGGGCATGTGGCACGCTACCTCAAACCGATCCTTCCCCTCGGGTTGTATCGTAAGAGACAATCCGGGGTGGAAGAGGCCAAAGGGCGCCCACAAGGCTCGTGGCTGGGGCAAGTTTATTTCCTGTCGAGAGCTGCTTGGTATGGGAAGGGGGCCGCATGAGAACTCGCACGTGGTGACCCCCGGGAGTGGCGTCGTAGGGGGGGAGGCGACACGCCCCCCGGCGTATGCCCCAATGATTGATGATTGATGATGATGATTATGAAGAACGTAGCAATTATAGCCCGGAGCTCTAGTCAAAATCATCAGGGAGTTAAGAGGAGAGCTACGACGAAAAAAACAGCATCCTCGGCTTTTTTGATACGACATCCCAGCGTATCGCCCAGCAGAGAGACGCTATAGTAAACAACCTGAACTTTATTTACAACAAAGCAGGAACCAAGTCCAGCCTTGAAGAGCTTGACACCAGAACCATTGCCACAAGCGCAAGCCTGAATGGATTGACCGCCAGTAGCAAAAACACACTGCCACAAATCAAACCTCACGCTGATGGACGTCTGATAAGCCACTTCCACTTAAGTCTGTTGTCATACAACACAGACGGGGTGTGTACGTTCATCAAGAGAACACGCCTACACCGGCCGCGAGCCCTGAGCGCCACACCACCCGTGCCTCACTTACCACGAGTCCTGAGCGCCGCACTACCCACACCCTCCCTGCCGCGAGTCCAGAGTGCCGGGCTATCAGTGTCTCCACTGCCACAAGTCCTGGGCCCCGGGCTTCTCGCGCCCCACCTGCCCCGAGACCCGAGCGGCGAGATACTCGTGCTCGCACTTCACAGGTATCCAAACCCAAAATAATCAAGCAGATAACTTCAACTTCAGACGACAAGAGCACCTTGCTCCCAGTCCCACCCGACGCCCCACAACTGCAAGGCGGCACGATTCAGCTAGGTCTGCTCCAACAGCCCGGCACCGATTCGAAGCTACTGCCATCACTGCAAGAGTAGTGGGCACACGGAGAACGATTGCTTCGGAAGTTGAAGTGGGGACTACTGCCAGCGCCACGGTCACACCCCCCAGGAGTGCCGCACGTGCCTTGATAAGAAAGGCAGGATACATTTTCAAAACAGCTGTCTGCGGAACCGGCAAAAAATAACGCTTGGCTACTTCACTCCCTAAACAAGAGCTTTGCGTTTCCTGCCCCCACTTCTGACACCTCACAGGTAGGAGGCTGGACACCTCCTCAAGCCTTCCCGCCCCTCACAATGACAGCCAACATCGCTATCACCCCGGAGCTACGCCGCCCCGCAGGCAAGCGCTTGGTAATCTTACCATCATCTCAGCTAATGTTAGAGGTTTCCAGACTAACGTCGGTGACCTAACGTACAGCCATGTTTTGCCACACAGTCCTGACATCATTGTCACTACTGAGCCCTTCCTCAACTCCTCAGTACCAGACAACTTTGGGCAGATAGGTGGCTACTCAAGTTGGTTCCGACGTAACAGAACCCAAGGTACCTTTGGAAGAGTCGCTGTGTGCTTCCGCAACAGACTCCCAGTACAATCTCTCTCAGTCGACCTTCCTGCTCACATGGAGATGATGTTCTTCAAATTGTGGACAGACACTCAAGACTCCATCTTGTTGTGCGTGTGTTACCATCCACATTGGCAAGGTGGTGAGCCCCTTCACTACCTGACCACCAGGTAGATGCCCTGCTCCTCCAGCACTCTTATAAGCATCTCATCATTGTGGGAGCTCTCAACCAGTACCTTGTCCAGAGGCAGTTTGACGAGCTGTTGACGGTGTTTGGACTCACAAATCACGTCGACTTCCCCACCCCACATCTCAGGGTCTTCCCCTTGACCTGTAATCACCGATTTGCCCGGCAGTATAGTGACTTGCCGCCCGCTAGCAACAGTGGGTTCCTCCGAACACCTGGCTGTTCTCACCAAGATCAAGCTGGACATCGACAGAGATGAGGCAGTGACTCGCACCAACTGGCTATCGGATAAAGGGGACTTGGATGCAATGAAGGCAACACTTGACAACCTTGTGTGGTCTGACGTGCTTACAGGTGACGTTGACGCACAAGTGAAGAATTCACAGAAATCCTGATTTCCCACCAAAGAAGATTTGTACCCTGCCAGACATACAAGTCTAAACCGGGAAACCAGCCCTGGTTTGGCTTTGAATGCAGGAAAGCAGCAGACAATAAGAGCAAGGCCTGGCTGCGATATAAGTCCCACCCCACAAGAAGACATAAACACCAGCACTAAATGACCTGTGCAAATATGAAAAGAGTCCAGAAAGAGGCGATCAAACAACTGGAGGGATCCCTTCAAGCGGGAAAACTAACAGGCCAGTCAGTGGGCACTAAGGATTGGTGGAGCAGCATCAAACAACAACAGGGCTTCTCTCGTGACGACAGCATCCCACCGTTGACAGCACTGATGGCTCTGTTGTCACAAGTCACCGGGGTAAAGCTCAGGGGTTGGCTGCCCAATTCTCCTCCAAGATGACAGTTCCTGACCCAAAACGTGAACCTCTACAGTTCAGGTTCTAACCAAGGCCGCCCTAGGGAACATCACCATTACCACGGAGGAGGTGTTGCAACAACTTCAACAAGTTGATCCCAAGAAAGCGCTGGGACCAGATAGTATCAGCCCTCACCTGCTTAAAAAATGTGCCTCACAACTTGCTGTGCTTCTTGCTATCATCTTTCGGGAGTGCCTTTCATCTCAGCAGTGGCCATCTGAGTGGAAAGTGGTGAGAGTCTGTGCTATCCACAAAAAGAAGAGCAAAGGCGATCCTCAGAACTACCGCCCCATTTCCCTCCTTTCCGTCGTTGGGAAAGTTCTTGAGTCCATCATTGCCTCCAAAATCACTAAGTTTTTTGATGCTCACCGCTTGCTAAATTCACGACAATTCGGCTTCCGACAGGGGAGATCCACAGCAGACCTTCTTCTCCTGCACTCAGCAGCCTGGAACCACTCCCTAGATCGGGGCGAAGACACCTTCGTCGTCGCCCTTGACATCGCTGGTGCCTTTGATAGGGTGTGGCATCAGGGCATCACTACCAAGCTGAGAAGCCTGGGGATGTGTGGGGACCTGTTACACCCCTGCAAGATTGCCACACGAAAGAACTCTGCGCGTGGTGGTTGAATGGTCACACCTCCCCTGAAAATGCTATCAAAGCCAGTGTCCCCCAAGGAAGTGTACTCGGGCCATTACTATGGAACGTTTACTTCAACGACATCCTGCAGCTGATTCCTGAGGCAAGAGCGTACGCAGACGACTGTACTCTCACATTCACCAGTGAGAGGAGTGACCGCCACAACAGTCATTCGCATCAACCAGGCACTGCAGAGCATCGCCTCCTGGGGCAAGAGATGGCAAGTCACCTTTGCACCAGACAAGACCCAAGCCGTCTTCATCTCCCGCAGGCAAGATGCAGTCAACTGGGACCAACACGCCATTCTCCTGGAAGGCAGAAAAATACACCTCCAGGAGTCAGTCAACATTCTAGAGGTGGAGATCGACTCTGGCCTCATATAATACACCAGCCACGTCAGGAAGGTCGCCAAGGATGCTGCCTGGAAACTGAGCTGCATCCGACGCGTCGCGCACCTCCTGGACGCTCAGGGAGTCGGCACACTCTACAAGTCACAAGTCCGCTCCCTGATGGAATACTCGCCCCTCGCATGGTCCTCCTGCCCCCCGTCATACCTCGGCCTCCTTGACCGGGTTCAAGCCAGAGCCCAGCGGCCGGCCCGGCTGAAAGCCCCTGAGGCTGCTGCACTGATCAGTCAACCTCTCCAGGAGCGGCGTGACGTGGCAGGCATGTGCGTCATGTACAAGGCTCACAGGATGCAGCTCCTACAACTAGCAGAGCTGCGCCTCAACCCACGGGCCAGGCCCTCCCATTCTACCCGTGCGGCCCACAACATCGACCATCAAGTGACTGTGCCCTTCGCGAGGACGGAACATTACCTCCGCTCCTTCCTACCTCGCTATGGTTGACTATGGAACACCTTGGTGCGCCAGACCGACCTGCACCTCACCACTTCCCTGCACGCCTTCAAATCGGGCGTAAATGCCTGGCTGCAAGTGGAACTAACGCAATTGTAACATGTAATAAAAATAATGACTAGACATTTGTATTATAGCTTGTACAGGGAGGCTGTTGTGGAAGCACACAGCGACTCTCCTAAAGGTACCTTGGGCTCTGTCACGTCGGAACCAACTTAAGTAGCCACCTATCTGCCCAAAGTTGTCTGGCACTGAGGAGTTGAGGAATGTCTCAGTAGTGTCAATGATGTCAGGACTGTGTGGCAAAACATGGCTGTACGTTAGGTCACCGACGTTAGTCTGGAAACCTCTAACGTTAGCTGAGATGATGGTAAGATTACCAAGCGCTTGCCTGCGGGGCGGCGTAGCTCCGGGGTGAGTAGCGATGTTGGCTGTCATTGTGAGGGGGCGGGAAGGCTTGAGGTGGTGTCCAGCCTCCTACCTGTGAGGTGTCAGAAGTGGGGGCAGGAAACGCAAAGCTCTTGTTTAGGGAGTGAAGTAGCCAAGCGTTATTTTTTGCCTGTTCCGCAGACAGCTGTTTGAAAAATGTATCCTGCCTTTCTTGATCGAGGCGCGTGCGGCACTCCTGGGTGGTGTGACCGTGGCGCTGGCAGTAGTCGCACTTCAACTTCCTGAAGCAATCGTTCTCCGTGTGCCCACTTCTCTTGCAGTGATGGCAGTAGCTTCGAATCGGTGCCCGGGCTGTTGGAGCAGACCTAGCTGAATCGTGCCGCCTTGCAGTTGTGGGGCGTCGGGAGGGACTGGGAGCAAGGTGCTCTTGTCGTCTGAAGTTGAAGTTATCTGTTTGATTATTTTGGTTGGATACCTGTGAGGTGCGAGTACGAGTACCTCGCCGCTCGGGTCTCGGGGCAGTGGGGCGCGAGATGCCCGGCGCTCAGGACTTGTGGCAGTGGAGACACTGATAACCCGGCGCTCTGGACTCGTGGCAGGGAGGGTATGGGCAAGGTAAAGAAACTGAAGGTAACGTCACCTCCCCTTAGCCGCGCATGGGGAAGTGACGTAAATAAGAATTAAGAGGTCGAGGAGGGGGGAAGTGTTACAGAGAACGAAATTTAAGATTAATTGTACCGTATCCTAATGTAAAATTATTATTCGGCTTGTGTTGGTACAAAGAGTAGTGGTAATTAATTAAGAACTAAAGTTGAACCATTGTTTACCGTAGATAACAATATATAGTCGCCAGTCACTCACCACTGCACTAATGTCGCCAGGTACATATATTACGAATTTAGCATCACTACAGACTTTTATTCACTGAAGACATGTAGTGTGATGTACATAATATAAACTATTGTGCATGCCTCTTCAATGGCACATAAAAGTCTGTAGTGATGCTAAAATTCACAATATATGGCGCCTGGCCACATTAGTGTAGTGGCAAGTGACTGGCGACTATAGTGTTATCTACGGTAGGTGGTACATGATAATTTATAAGACATGATTCAATTTTAAGATATAAGATAAGATGTAAGATATTGTGAGTCTGTTCCTCATATTTCCCTCAACTCTCTCCTCTTTTCATACCTCCCCTGACTGCTTTCCTCTCCTTTACCACTCATTCTATCTTGTGTGGTCTAATTAATGGATTTTCATAATCATTCCATCTTCCTTTTTACATTATAATTCTTACACTGGTGCAGTTCAGGGAGGTAAATAATAAGCAGTTATACTATACCACAATATGCTTTATTTGTTACCACCTTTATCTTTTTAGTTGTTTTATTTTCTTTGCACCTTCTTGGAAGTATCTGCAATCTCTGTTTAAATTTCTAATTCTGAAAAATACTCTACATTTTACAAAGTATTTTACTACTTTTTCAGGTACCTTACATGTGTACTAATTAACCTACTTAGATTACTCATACAATTATTACCTGGTTTTAATAATTTCTTTCCATGATAACACACAAACATTCTCTCCATTTGCTGTAGCTGTTCATAAAACTCATCAGATGGCTTCATCAGTTTTCCATCATTCCTACAAATTTTCCCCTATCCAGGTATTATCTCCTGGTGTTACATTCTTCCAATAAAGGCAAACTGGGGGAACTTGTGAGCAATAAACCCACCAAATACCGCAATCCCTCTGCCTCCACACAATCTTCGAAAGTTCCTTCTTCAAACATTGAAGGAATTACAGGCTTCTTTGTTTTTTGGGTCACATGAGAAGAGCATTGCTGAAAGCATAAGTTCAGAATCAATTGATCAGCTTCAGTTGTGTCTGATTGACCAGCATAATACTTTTGGAAGAGACATTCCTGACAATGAGACATCTTTGTTTCCTTGTCTGTGTTGTAGTTACTCCCAACTTACTCACAGTTTTTGCCAAAGAAGAAATGACCTTATTCTAAATTTAACTTGAACTGCATTTGGATGCTGATAGCAGGCTCCATTTGTCTCAGATAACCAAAGAAATGTTCAAGGCATCTTGATTTAATCTGTAGGTCATGATGTATTTCACTCCGAATTTTGTGTTAAGGAATTCATACAGCTTGAGCAAAGACTGGCATGATACAAGCATTCCCTTTTGAAAGGGATACAAAACTATTTTTTATGCCAACTTTCATATTTTTCATAGTGTTCATCATTGATTGCAGAATGTTATTTGTTCTGATAGGTTGATGCCATTAGCAGCTCTGGACGTTTTTTTTCACAAGGTGCCCTATAATTAAATATATCAAACCATGAATCAACTAATTCTATGAACTTGCTTGTATCATCCCAGTCTTTGCTCTTAAGTAGTCCTAGCTCTCCAAAGTATTTTATGGTTTTAGCAGTGGTTTCTGAAAGCAACTGAGCAGCAAGTTAACATTAATTCTTTTGACACCTTGAACATTAATGTGCTTATGAGACAAACGGTGTGCTGTTTTTAGATCATGCTCCTTCTAATGATAATTTCTCTAACACAGCTGTTAGTCACAGTTTGTTTGGAATTACCATCTAAAGTGAATCCATGATCTAAAAGATTATTTCTAACCAGCTTTAGTAAGTGGGGAGCATCAGCAAACACATAGATCTGCCGAGTAGAATCACCTGGATTTGTAAAACATGTATTATTTATATTTATATCCAAAGAATTCCACAAACTCACATTGTGGAACCAAGATCATTAACCATAGCCACCACAATAAAACCAGTCTCTTCCACTCCCTGACTTATGTCAAACAAAATGTCTTTCGTCATATTCGTGTCAAAATTATAGTACACAGTTGTTTCCAGGCCATTGTTAATCCTCTAAGCATCACACACTGAACTTTTTTCGTTGGGTCGTAAAGGGTGTCACGTCCCTTATCATATGACCATTCGTGTGACACTGATGTTTCATCAAATGAAATGACACAGAGACGTTCATACTCTGACATTGTGGAAGCTTTGTGTTTTAGCAAGTTCATGACTGGCTGTAACACCCCTGGCTCTACATTAAGTTTTGATACCCATCTACATATTGTGGCTTCGGAAAGCAGAGGATTTTCCACTCTCCCTTATGAAGCGATAAGCCTTTGGACTTAAGCTTTTTAAAGTGACAGCTTTGGCAATGTTTCTTCTTTCCATTCGATACAGGCTTACCTGTGACAATTGACTCAATCTGAGCTGATGTAAAAATGCCACTTAGAGATTTGGAAACACAATTTTTACATTCCATTTTTGCATATATAATTGTTTCTTTAATGAATCTATTATTCCCTGACATTTAAATTTTCAACTTTTAAAGAATATTTTTCCTTATTTACAGCTGCAGCTCAGCTTTAAGATTATTTACAACTGCCAGACATTTGCTCAATAAATTTTAAACATGTTTTTTGCTGCAAGTTGCTTCATCTTGTCCATCCTGCTACAGCACCTTCGGCCGTAGACCTGTTCAGAAAGCAATTTTTTCCTATTTTTATACCCCCCTGCAAGGTTTCCCATGCTTTTTGACCTGGAAAAGCCGAAAATTACAACCATTTTGAGCTAAAATGTCAGGAACTCTTGCCTCATTGGCCCTCAAGATATTAAGCCCGCGACTAGAAAAGCGCCTAATTTTGCCTTCCGCCAGACTTTTTTCACCTGAGACTTTTGTTACAATTGGGATAGAACAACAAATTGGGTATCAAATTGAAGCATTTTTAATATTATTTCTGAAAAAAAACAATCCAAGTAAACATTCAAGAAAAAAAGACACATCATATCCAGAAAAAAAGCAAAATTTCTGAAAATTTCATATAAATTTCATAAATATTACAATCTTGACATCCAAAAATGTGTGACAAAGACTCTAAAAAACTATTTTCAAGTGGCAGAAAACTCTATTGTCTATGTCAGAAGGACACTTCAGTCATTTTTTCAGAGTTTGCTTCTTGAAGCTATCAAATCGCTCACGGTTGTATTCCACAGTTTGAAGAAGGTACTGTTTTTGCTGAGAATCTGTGGTAATGATGTTTGCGAAATCAGTCATCATCTTGACTCCCCGCTCAGCAATGTCATTCACTACTTTTACATTGCTGACATATTCCAGGGCCTTGCTGTAGTCATCACTCCTTGGCCATGTCGCCACAGGTTGCAGAAGCCAGTCATACTCAATGCCAAGGGTGTCAAGCAGAAGATGACTCTCTGGACCAACTAGATCAGCCAGAGTCGTCTTGGCTGTAACCTGAGGAAACATAGGTTTCCCTCGTCTGAAGCTATCTGGCTTCTCAGTGGCGTGCAGCTTGTCAGCAATGTCCTGCTTCTCTTTGTCACTGAGTCTGCTACCGAAGAGAGCGAACGGCACAACCTCCTGTGTCAGTACCACTTGTGGTTTTCAAGTTTTTGTAGCACTGCCTGAGCAATCTCTGGATCTGTTCTCTTGAACTTCATCATGTCCTTCATGAACTGCAGATCATTTGCAGGAGCATCTGCAGCAAGTGTAGATGACATCCACATGGGTGTATAGAACAGTCCTAGGAAGAGGTTGAGGCGTTCCAGCTTCACAACAGTTTCTTCATCGTACTCCAGCTGCTCAGCAAACATGAAGCTGCAGATGCTCCTGCAAATGATCTGCAGTTCATGAAGGACATGATGAAGTTCAAGAGAACAGATCCAGAGATTGCTCAGGCAGTGCTACAAAAACTTGAAAACCACAAGTGGTACCTGACACAGGAGGTTGTGCCGTTCGCTCTCTTCGGTAGCAGACTCAGTGACAAAGAGAAGCAGGACATTGCTGCCAAGCTGCACGCCACTAAGAAGCCAGATAGCTTCAGACGAGGGAAACCTATGTTCCCTCAGGTTACAGCCAAGACGACTCTGGCTGATCTAGTTGGTCCAGAGAGTCATCTTCTGCTTGACACCCTTGGCATTGAGTATGACTGGCTTCTGCAACCTGTGGCGACATGGCCAAGGAGTGATGACTACAGCAAGGCCCTGGAATATGTCAGCAATGTAAAAGTAGTGAATGACATTGCTGAGCGGGGAGTCAAGATGATGACTGATTTCGCAAACATCATTACCACAGATTCTCAGCAAAAACAGTACCTTCTTCAAACTGTGGAATACAACCGTGAGCGATTTGATAGCTTCAAGAAGCAAACTCTGAAAAAATGACTGTGAAGTGTCCTTCTGACATAGACAATAGAGTTTTCTGCCACTTGAAAATAGTTTTTAGAGTCTTTGTCACACATTCTTTGATGTCAAGATTGTAATATTTATGAAATTTATATGAAATTTTCAGAAAATTTGTTTTTTTCTGGATATGATGTGTCTTTTTTTCTTGAATGTTTACTTGGATTGTTTTTCAGAAATAATATTAAGCTAGCTCACAAGCTAGCTATTAGGCTAGTTTACACCCGAAGGTCCTTCGGGTGTGAACTAGCCCCAATGAGGCTTGTGGGCTCCATGCAGGCTGAAATAAGCATCAAGCAATTAATTATAATGAATGCAATGTGGGAAACACGACTAATGAAGAATAAAATAATTAGGATTTTATATAAGATGTAAGGGAAAAGTTGAAGTGTTTTTTTTAGTATGAATATTGGTTACACATCCAGTAATTTTAATATCTATCTATACACCAGGCTGACTTCACCCAGGAGGGTAGACATTTTTCTAACAGCAAACACCTGAGCTGCACATCCTCTCTCTTCAACTTGACCCGCATACACCTTTCCTACCACCAGGGCCGGATTTAGGAGTGGGCAAAGTGGGCAGCTGCCCAGGGGCCTCCACAATCAGGGGGCCTCCACAAAATGGGGCAAACTGCCAAACTGGGGCCTGACCGGGGCCTCCACATATTACAATTTTTGTTCTTATATATTTATTTACTTAATACTTCTGGCATTATTCTAGTGTTTGCCCATACTCTCCCCTCTCCCCCAAATCAAGTTTGGGGACCTGGGCTAATGCGAGATATTTGGCTGGGGTACAAAATATGCGTCGCAACCACATAGTTTTTGAGTTAGGGGTGTTGAAAATTTTTCCTAGATCTAGGGAAAATTCATTGGATTTCTTCTGCGTCCAGAGACGTGTGAACCTGCCGATATTCACAGAATGATGCATATATATAGGGTTGTAGGGGAGGCGGTAGCAGAGTGGTTGCGTCACTGATGGCGTTCTCGAAGACCCGAGTTCGAACCCGAGTGAGACCATAAATCCAAAACCCCTGGTTAGAAAAACCGCACTCAC
>JACEEZ010003832.1:30003-46944 GCA_016584305.1 Chionoecetes opilio
CTTGCTGAAGCTGCACCCACTAAGAAGCCAGATAGCTTCAGACGAGGGAAACCTATGTTCCCTCAGGTACAGCCAAGACGACTCTGGCTGATCTAGTTGGTCCAGAGAGTCATCTTCTGCTTGACACCCTTGGCATTGAGTATGACTGGCTTCTGCAACCTGTGGCGACATGGCCAAGGAGTGATGACTACAGCAAGGCCCTGGAATATGTCAGCAATGTAAAAGTAGTGAATGACATTGCTGAGCGGGGAGTCAAGATGATGACTGATTTCGCAAACATCATTACCACAGATTCTCAGCAAAAACAGTACCTTCTTCAAACTGTGGAATACAACCGTGAGCGATTTGATAGCTTCAAGAAGCAAACTCTGAAAAAATGACTGTGAAGTGTCCTTCTGACATAGACAATAGAGTTTTCTGCCACTTGAAAATAGTTTTTAGAGTCTTTGTCACACATTCTTTGATGTCAAGATTGTAATATTTATGAAATTTATATGAAATTTTCAGAAAATTTTGTTTTTTTCTGGATATGATGTGTCTTTTTTTCTTGAATGTTTACTTGGATTGTTTTTTCAGAAATAATATTAAGCTAGCTCACAAGCTAGCTATTAGGCTAGTTTACACCCGAAGGTCCTTCGGGTGTGAACTAGCCCCAATGAGGCTTGTGGGCTCCATGCAGGCTGA
Organism: Chionoecetes opilio; assembly: GCA_016584305.1. NCBI lineage: Eukaryota > Metazoa > Arthropoda > Malacostraca > Decapoda > Majidae > Chionoecetes > Chionoecetes opilio. Next base: position 30,688 of record JACEEZ010003832.1, read on the forward strand.
AATAAGCATCAAGCAATTAATTATAATGTATGCAATGTGGGAAACACGACTAATGAAGAATAAAATAATTAGGATTTTATATAAGATGTAAGGGAAAAGTTGATGTTTGTTTTTTTAGTAGGAATATTGGTTACACATCCAGTAATTTTAATATCTATCTATACACCAGGCTGACTTCACCCAGGAGGGTAGACATTTTTCTAACAGCAAACACCTGAGCTGCACATCCTCTCTCTTCAACTTGACCCGCATACACCTTTCCTACCACCAGGGCCGGATTTAGGAGTGGGCAAAGTGGGCAGCTGCCCAGGGGCCTCTACAATCAGGGGGCCTCCACAAAATGGGGCAAACTGCCAAACTGGGGCCTGACCGGGGCCTCCACATATCACAATTTTTGTTCTTATATATTTATTTACTTAATACTTCTGGCATTATTCTAGTGATTGCCCATACTCTCCCCTCTCCCCCAAATCAAGTTTGGGGACCTGGGCTAATGCGATATATTTGGCTGGGGTACAAAATATGCGTCGCAACCACATAGTTTTTGAGTTAGGGGTGTTGAAAATTTTTTCCTAGATCTAGGGAAAATTCATTGCATTTCTTCTGCGTCCAGAGACGTGTGAACCTGCCGATATTCACAGAATGATGCATATATATAGGGTTGTAGGGGAGGCGGTAGCAGAGTGGTTAGCGTCACTGAGTGGCGTTCTCGAAGACCCGAGTTCGAACCCGAGTGAGACCCATAAATCCACTTTAAAATATTTCTGCACCGTCGAGTGGCCTAAGAACACCCACATGCCGCCCATTAACTCTACCTTCGACTGCGAGTGCATCGGAGGAAACAGTGGGCGGCATGAGCCTCTAATCACAGGCGTCACTATAAAAATCCTGCCTGCACCACCACGGGCGAGGGCCAACCATCACAGCCCTCAAGTGAGCCTCCAGGGCCTGCCATCCGAGCCCTGGAGCTCACGGCCTGCAGGCACTTTGGGCATAAATAAAAAATAAAAAAATAAAATAAAAGAGTAAATGGTCAAAGTTCCTGAGATCTAGGGAAAATAGATTGCATTTCTTCTAAGTACAGAGACGTGTGAACCTGACGATCCTCGCAAACAGAATGATAACCGGGGTGTTGAGCCCCCTCCCCCCACCCCTCCCACTTAGGGTAAGGGTAGAGTAAGGTTACCGGGGAGTCTAGAGGGTTGAAGCCCCCTCGTTAGAAGGTTAGGTAAAATTAGGTTAGGTTAGATATATTATTGGGTGTATAATCTACGAACCCGAGTCTAACTAATTTTCTTTCACATCATGCTATGTGAAATCCATGTATTGCATGTTATTTTCATTATAGATCTTCGGAAGGATCGACTAACCTTCATGAAGGACGACTAACCTTCCTCGTTGCATGCCAACTATGTTATAGGTTCCATTCCTTTGCATGCCCAAACCAAGCGAGACCTTGTCAATGCTTTCGGTAGGGTGTCTCAGTTCTTGTTTGAGACAGCTATGGATGAACATGTCTGAGACTTGCGGGAGTACTATAATCGACTGGTTACTATTTTGGCGGCTAACTTAATGGTTTATTAACATTAACAGTATAAGGTTGAACATTCTTGATATTGATCTCCGACACCTTTTGAATATTTTTGCCTTTACCTTATAACAGGCCAATCAGCTTAATAGAGTGCTGAACAGTGCGATTGTGCGTTTAGAGGCTCTCAACTGATTATATTTCTTTGACCAAACTTTACTAGTTTTTTAATCCTAATTCAACGTGGTCGTTTCCAATATAGCGGCGCTTAGCCAAACATGGTAGATGCAGCTAGTGGGAGAGTAACCGCGTGTCTTTTTACTGAGGAGGATTTCTTACATACACTAAACATTGGTCAAGATGAATTCAACTTGCAACCCTTGTTCAGACAGGATGCTATTCAGCACTACTATCCGGTCTTGTAAGCAACGCTTACCATGGATGTTATTGTAGTGCATGTCCCCTTTAAGTCATCAGAGATTTTTGAGACTTATCGGATGGACTCTATTAAATTTTTCTGTTAATCAGACATTTATAATACTGGACTTACTATCATCTCTAGTATTAGTGGCTGACGATCTGTCTCTATGCATCTGGCCGACTAGGGGATCTATTTACCGCTTCACTATTTGCTTTCCTTCCTATTTCAGGTGGCATATGTGAATTTGACATTTTTAAAGGTAGTCCAGCTGACGCATTGAATCCGATTCATGGGTATCAATGTTTTTCTTTTATGAGCGAACATCATGTGACTGTCGTTTGCCCTTACGGAACTTTCTATCAACGGGTTTCTGGTCACTATGTAAGTGTTGGTTTTCGTTATGCTTCCAGGTAGCTTTTACAAGAAACGTCTCCATTGTTTCCGCTCAAATCTCTTCAGAGTTTAACATTCTCTAGAAAATCTTTTGTTACTAATAACTTCTCTGAGATCAAGTTCTCTGACGAATCACAGTATGCAACTAGCGGCTCTGGAGAACGAATCTCCTGATTACCTAAACCCAATTGTTTTCTATCCCAGTGTACTATTGCTATTTTGTTGTTGTGTCAAGCGAGCTATCACGTTGGGCAAGTATCTTTTACGTGGAAAAGATCAATCTTCACAGGTTTAACAGGTATTCCACATTTTTGTAACATGGTTAGGTACATTTTCTTATGCCGCGTTGGCGCGCCAGGCGCGTCACCCAGCGATGTTAAGGCATATGTATAGGTGTGATAGGTATGGGCGTAGGTGTGGGCGTGGTACATTGTATTGCCGGCCCCGTTGCATTACTGCTTAGATCAGCAGGATTGAGAAACCTACAGATTTGTAGAGATGTCACGTAGCTTATTTTCATCTCTTATAAATAGATGGTAACTTAATAGATATTTATGTAGAGTAGTTATATTATCAGTATATTCTATGGTAGAAACATTACTTGCTCGTTACTATATGTTTAAAAGTGGAGCAGATGTACATGTATGATAGATTAACGAGTAGTTGACACCTGCATGGGAGAGGCAGCGGCGGCTCACCGCCGCCGGCGACTACAGAGAGGGAAAACCACAATTGGACTACTATTGTGACCCACACAGCTGCTTTTCATTATAGCTCACTTTAAAAAAGAAATAGGGAAAAACTGATTCACAAATAGGGTGGTAAATGATTGGAATCGACTCAGTAGATAGGTAGTTATATTAGTGCGGAGTCATTAGAGAGCATTAAAGGGAGACTGGATACATTCATAGATGGGAATGAAAGGTGGATGTAGGTAGTATTAAGTAACAGGAACTACCTCGTGTCGATATCACGGTCTCTTGTAGCTTCGTTATTTTCTTATGTTCTTATATATATACATATATATATATATATATATATATATATATATATATATATATATATATATATATATATATATATATATATATATATATATATATATATATATATATATATATATTACATATATAATGGTGTCTTATATATATATATATATATATATATATATATATATATATATATATATATATATATATCCGAATAAATGGAAAAATAGACCGCAAACATACATCACTCTTTTGTTATATCAATGCTTCGAATTGCATTAAAATTTGGATTTGAGAATAATTTGAATTATGCTTCCTGGTTAAGATTTCGATGATAAACAAATAGAACTTGAAAACTTTTTGAATTTGTGTATTTTTTTATAGCCAATTATATAGACATTGAATGTAATGTAATAATGTAAATATTTGTTTCTCTAAGATACAGGAAGGAAAAATACAGACTACACGGTCATGGGAAATAGGTTGCGTCATCAAAACAAATACAACAAGGTGAAGGGATGGTGTCCCCCTGTTTTCCCATTGCAGAGGTGTATAAAAGGGCCACACAGGCAATGCCTCACCAGAAAGCCACAAGCATGATCGCCAAGCTCGCTCTGCTCCTTGTCTGCGTTACCCTCGCCGTAAGTGAACTTTGCACTCAGGAAAATTCCAACGACACCTTTTTTTTTCTTTTTTTTATTTATTTACATCTATTACATATATATACATTATACATATACATATGCACATACATACACATACACATACATACACATACATATATACATAAAAACAGTAGTAGATGAGAGGGCATCAGCCCGCCACTGTAGCCGTAGCCACAGTCAGGTCACAGGTTGGCGGGGCGTGAGGTCACTCTCGCTCCTTAGGGCCAGATTGTTAAATGTCACCTTTCCTTTCCCCATGACGGCACCGCACGACGATTCTCTGCGCTACACGGGAAGCCATGGTAACGTCGAATCCTTCCGCGGTTTTTCCCCTTCGTGTAGTCCCGTCACGGTAAGTTGGTAGTCGGAAGGAGTAATATGCCGCGTCTGTGCGCTACGCGACCTTCATCTACTCCCATGAGTGGTTTTTGTTTACATCGTATACAGCAGAGTCTAGACAAGAACAAGAGTCCATCATTTTCTTTCCGATTATTAGCGGGTAACCCACCCTCTTTGACTTTGTTATTTTTTAGCTGTGTATTAACGAAGTCATTCTTTGCGCATACTATAAAGCGTTGCAAATTTGCTTCTGCTTCGTAGAGTATGCCGGAAAGGAAAGAAAAGCATGTTGGAAAAAACCTTGTGCTTTGCCTCACGGCATTTAAAACTTCCTTATGTTCTTATATACTTTGGCAAATGACACGCTTTCTTCTGTAGCAGGAAACATTCTGCACTTGCTCTGAGTTTGTAGTTGATGCGAATTGTGGCAAAGATTTGGTTTTATTAATGTTGCCATATGTGTGTGAGGCGGTGAGAGCCACGCTGGTATTATTTCGTTTTAGTGCAGCCCCCAAATTTAATATATCCTAATAATTAATTGTGTAGATCTCGTCTTTCTGAGTATTTCCATACACCTCATGGTAACCTGGAAACTGTCACCGATGGGAAATTTGTCGCCGACGTCGGCGAGTGCTCCAATTTTTCACGTCGGCGAGTATTCCAAATTTTTCACGTCGGCGGTTTTCCTATTTTTGGCGACAGTTCCAGTTCTTGATCTTATTATTACTGTAACCCAATATTGTTAAATGGACGAGGACTGCGCGGTCATTTTCGGTGCAGTAATTTACCCGGTGTATACCCAATGCGGCCGCCTACGGCAATATAAGTAACTATTAGGGGTTATAGTGGGTTAGTTTAGTAACTTTTAGGGGGTCATGGTAGGTTAGGTTAGTAACTTATATGAGGTTAGGTTAGTAACTTTTTGGTGTTATAGTGAGGTTAGGTTAGTAATTTTTAGGGGTTATAGTGAGGTTAGGTTAGTAACTTATAGGGGTTATAGTGAGGTTAGATTAGAAAATTTTAGGGGTTATAGTGAGGTTAGGTAGTAACTTTTAGGGGGTTATAGTGAGGTTAGGTTAGTAACTTATAGTGAGGTAAGGTTAGTAACTTTTAGGGGTTTATATTGAGGTTAGGTTAGTAACTTTTAGGGGGTTATGTGAGGTTAGGTTAGTAACTTTTAGGGGTTATAGTGATGTTAGGTTAGAAACTTTTAGGATTATAGTGAGGTTGGTTAGTAACTTTTAGGTGTTATAGTGAGGTTAGCTAGTAAAATTATAGTGAGGTTAGGTTAGTAACTTTTAGGGGTTATAGTGAGGTTAGGGTAGTAACTTTTAGGGGTTATAGTTAGGTTAGGTTAGAAAACTCTTAGGGGTTATAGGAGGTTAGGTTAGTAACTTTAGGGGTTATAGTGAGGTCAGGTTAGTAATTTTTAGGGGTTTAGTGAGGTTAGGTTAGTAACTTAGATATCTTATGTTTAACATAATAGTTATATATGTTAAACATAACGTACAATAAACATATACGCATAACAATAGTTTGCTCCACGCCACTCCCCTCTATATATGTGGATCATACGGGCGGCCGCAGTGGGTGGCGACCATTTATCCTTGCAAAAATTTTGGGTGCTTTTGCAAATGCTGTTTTATTTTCCCAGAAACCTGTTAAAAAGTTTTTTCCCTAAAATTTTCATCACCAAATCCTAATGTCGCCGTTTCCATTGACAATAATGTATCTCCATCCGGGAAATCACTAACACTTGGTTAAAAATAATGCCAGTCTCAGAAACCAAAGAATTTGACGTAATTGTACAAAAAACAAATGCCCAGCCACACATTTGCCACCCCACCCGCCAGCCGTAATGGTCCTTTTCTGCCCAGACCTCCCGGGAGGATTATTACGCTAACCTCCAAACGTTACAGGGATTTTTCGTACACAAGTTGTTTGTCCCCAGGTGTTGTTAATTGGTTTAGTAAAGAAACAGTAGATTTGTACCGTACACTGATTTTGAGTTTTCCGTACATCCCTGGTGACGTTTCAAAAACTCTAGTTGTTAAGTTTCCCTCCTAATTCAAAAGCATAGCAGTCTTAGGAGAGCTTTTGTCTCAATTTATACAGCATATTAAAATTTAATCTGGTACTGACTTTAGTAACTTTTTTTATGTACGCTCTACTGGTATACGAAACACCTGATTATGAACTGACTGCACCTTCCTCCAAATGGAGGGACTCCCCCCCTCGAGCTCCCGGACAGATTATTAACCTTAACCAAACCTCCTAAAGTGTTGTGGTCCTTCGGATGGGGAGGGGTGTATGTGTGCGCGCTTTTAGACAACTGCATCATTTTTTTAATAAATTTATGTATAACAGTTTTAAAGGTTACGCTGAAGTGAATTAATACTGCACAGTAAAACTGAGCAAAAAATTAATAGAGAAACGTAAGTGGTAACGGCGGTAGGACCACGTAGTTCTTGTCCATTATAACCTCCAATAATAAAAGGTAGTACATTTAATCCACTTTTAACCAGTGTTTCTACATTCAGGGATTATATACCAGCAAACAGCTTGAACAGTTATGTTTGCTTATGTCGGCTAGTTTACCAATGTCTCGGTTAGGTTAGTGGAACAAGCGGGGAGTCTGGGGGGGCGCAGCCCCAGAGTTAGGTCAGGATTACGTTCCCAAATGTCAAACTTTAATTTTTTTTTTTGGGACAAACAAAAAAATGTGTTGCCCAAAAATAAAATAGTTTTTATTTGCCTTTTCATTTTATCATAAGTGGACTGTCGCCAAAAAGTTCAATGTCAGCGAAAGTTCTCGGTTAGTGTTTCTGCGAGAATTCCTATCGGCGACAGTTCCATAAGGTGAGGCAGTGAAAGGCGCGCCGCCTGAGCTGGCTGACGATCATTTTGGGAGGAACCGGGCGATGCCAAACAAGATTTCTCGTAAATCTAACGTAATAAACTCAATAAAACATTGCCTAGACCCTAGGTTTATGTTTGGTTTTATGCCTGGATCCTCCCAAGCTGATCGTCACTCAGTCAATGTCAATAAGCCATTTTTCACTGATTTCCAGAAGTTGGTAATAACACCACTCCGTGCTGGATAACATATATTATGGTCATCCTAACGTAGTAAACGAAAATATGGCAACGTTAATAAAATTAATCTTTACCCAAATTGTTAATATGGTGTGAACAGTGATCCATTACATAAATTTTTGTTATATGGCAGGTATTAAGGTACTGGAATTTATCCTTGTCGGTTGATTTTAATGTTACTTTCTACCTTTTTTTTTCACAGCAAATCATTAGAATCGTGGAAGCATTAGAGGGAACTGGACCGGCCAGGACCAGCCCCATTTCTGCAGCAGAACGCAATCTATTGGTTGGCATGACCCGGGAGGCCTTGTACGACGGTGACGCTATGCCACATATGACCGGGAAAAAAGGACACGAGGATGTAAGCAAGATCAACGAGAGGAAGGCATATCTTGTAGAACTACAAATAGAAGATATGCTGATCAGAATTGAGGAATCAAAAATAAAGCGCGAAACAGCAAAAAGAAAACTGGAAATATTAAATAAACGGTAACATGTTGTACACAGCAGACGTGTTTCTTTATTCACACGTTTTTTTCGGGTGCAAATGTTTTAAAGGGTTTGGACTTTTGGGATCAAGGCTATAATGTAATGGATTGATAGAATGATGTACATCATACAAACCCACATAAGGGAAAGGTCGGGGCTACATTTGCAAAAAATGTAATAGGAACTACCAAGTGTAGGTCTCGCGGCCTCTTGTAGCTTCCTTCTTTTCCTATTTTTTTATGTAAGGAAAAGAAAAAGTAAACTATATGCTAGCCTTAATAATATTTTCATTTACACATTATTACTAATGATGTTTATACAGAAAAAATACAATAATCATACATCTGGTGGTAGCTGACTGTATTACTGACAGTGTTCTTATCAATAAAAAAAAGATTATTTTAATTTCATCTGAAAAGGTACCCCATGTCACGGAAAATTTAACGATCAAATAGTAATGTTTTTACAAATTATTGACTCATGCACCAACAATTGGAAAAGCAAAGAAGTTATCATACAACAAGTCATGTAATTAGCTATGAAAAAAATAAAAAGAAAGTAAGTAATGTTGAAAAAGGAAAACTGCCAGACATCAGAGGTCATATGGCACTATGGCAAAGCAAAATAAAGGGGAGGGGTTAAAAGAGAAACCTTATGTAGCCTGGAATGGGTGGGAGGAAAATATGAAACATCTCCATATATGACTCCTGTGATGATGCCCGTATCTGCTTAAAAGTAACCCCTGATTACTTGTTGTCGTTCAATCTCCCTTGAAGATTTCCAACGTACCTGTACCGGCACCACATTATCATGGTCATGGTAATGATGTTGAGGCCGGCCCCATCTTGAGGCAAAACCAGTCTAGTTTTAACATCTATGTTGTGCAGTACCATACATGCACAATCATAGCTTTGGTAGTTTCTAGATCTGTTCTTACCCTTTATCCCTAAAAATCCAAATCTCCTTTTCAAAAAACCAAATGCACGTTCAATGGTATTTCTGTTTTGGAATGACTGGTGTTTATATGCTGTCTCGTGTGCATTACTTTGGGTCTGACATGCAGTTAACAGATATCTTCTCTAGGAGTATCCACGATCGCCAAGTAGGTGATACCCAGGATTTTAATTAGTTTCTACCTCACGTGAGCCTACTATTTCCAAAAATTCTACTGGCATGGACACTCCCAGGCCCAAGGGCAATAACATTTTGGAAAAGTAGATTTGGCCCACACACAGCTTTTAACGTTTTAAAAGAAAAATAACCTTGCCTGCAACGAAACCCCCCTTTAATTTTCAACCGACGGTTTCAAAACAGCAATGTGCGTACAGTCGATTGCTCTTATAACACTAGGCATCCCACTGATGTCATAAAATCTTTGAATAGTTTGGTTCAGATTTTTGGGGCCCGAAGGAGGTATTATATAATGTCTCCCGCTGGAGACTTTTATTATGCTCTGGAGACTATCTTCAGACATTCGCCCGACTGTCGTTTGTGACACATCATGGCAGGGCACCTAATGCCCTTGGTGATCTCCCGTTGCCAGCATCGTATCGCAATCAGTGTTTGGAGGTATGGTGGAACAGGACATCCTGTTGGGAAAAAAATACATACCGCTTTAGCAACCACTCATGTACATACACTAGTAATATGATCTCCACATCATGAAGTAATGGGGGTTTTTGGCTTACCAGTGAAGTAAAGATGCACAGTAGTTTCAAATATGCAGAGTGAATACATTTCAATAACAGCATTGCAAAATTAAATTGTATTGATGGGAAAAAATTACCTCTCAAATCATTTGCGGCAGGAAGTTGATCTCTAAAATTTTCCCCAATGAGATCAGACATGGAAGCTTTTTTTGAGGCGGAACGATAAAAAAAATTTAGCATCACTCATTGCTGTGAAAGGGGCATCCGATCTGTAATGGTATTTGGTCAATAAAATTAGTGTCCTTTATATGATTTGACAATCATTCTTGAAATCCCGCATTTTTTTTTCAAATATATATATATATACAGTATATATATATAATATATATATTATATATAAAATATATAAAATATATATAAAAATATATATATATATAATTTATATAGATATATATATTTTAATATTTTATAATTTTATATATATATATATATATATATATATATATATATATATATATATAATATATATTTTATATATATTATAATATATATTATATATATAATATATATAAAATATATAATATATATATATATAATATATATAAAATATTTTATAAAAATATATATATATATTATATAATATATAAAATATATATATATATATATAATATATAAAATATATTATATATATATATATAATATAATATATTTTATATATATATATATATATATATATTAATATATATATATACACATATACGTACTACATACATATATATATATATTATACACATATACGTACTACATACATACATACATATGCCAGGGTGACATCCCTAAACAGTAAGATCTCTGAGAAAAGGCAACTAAGAAATATAATAAAACACCTTGCAACACCATTTGTACCTGTAACAACTCTGCAACGTCGACGTCCACGTCCGACAATACCTTGGGCATCTATTCCCCATTCTCCAGATCAACCTGATCCCAATAGTCGGGATAGTCGGCCATGTTCTGAGATATCTGTAACCAATAATACAAATTAGAACACAGTAGTGCTTCCTTCTAAATACTTTCATACCTAACCTAACCTAACCTATGTCAGATTAATTTAAATATAAGCACAACTTTGTAGCAAACCAGCAACTTTTGTATTTCATTAGATGTCCCTTTAATGAGAGACGTGTGTTATTGATAAATAATACTGAGGTTATGTGAAGTTAGCTTAAGCGGGTATCGCACGGGGGTTTCATCAGACTGTTTGTTAACCAAACTGGCATTTATTTAGAAACCCCTTCGTCGAACACTGACAACACATATAGCGCACGGATGGGGCAACCAACTGCTTCACCCAACCCTAACCCAAAGGGTGAAGCGTTGACAGTGCAATTTGAGATGGGGATTGTTGTTAATGTTTTAGCATACGTAGCTACTGGTGAAGAAAAGGGTTTGTTATTATAAGAACAGCGACATGAAGATGCGTTCATTGGCTAAATGGGTTATAGTGGACGTGAACTGCACAGTCGCTACCACCGTTACCATTTGACATATTTTTATTAACTTTTTGCTAAGTATAAAAGGCATTATTAAACCACTTCTGCGTGCGTTACCCAAGCGAAGTTAAGGGAATCAAAATGGTGTGCGATTGATTGCCGGCTGCTGCGGCTGGTTGTCCCCCCCCAACTCCTGCAGAATATGGCAAACAATCGCACACCATTCGATTCGCTTATTTTACCTAAATAACTCTACAAAACATAACATAACCTAGCTATTATTATATTAAAAAAATTATTATAAAGAAAGGAAAAAATTGCGGTAACAGTGGACGGGACTGCGCGGTCTCTGCATGGGCTGCAAATGACTCCCGTCCCGCATTCGCCCCGCTCGCAAGCCACTCTGTGGTCCACTCTGCCCCGCCCTGCTGGGAGGATTATTACCCAAACCTAACCGAACATAACCTTCTAACGGGAGGGGGTCCTTCCCCTCGACCCTCTGACGAGAATATTAACATACCGAAATTTAACCTCAGCTCCTAAAGGATGTGCCGAACGTGGAAGGGTGTGTCTGTATGCTATGCCTATTAGACAACTTTATAATTTCTTCAATATGTATATGTTTTAAAGGGAACGCACGCAGAAATGGATAATAATGCACATTATACTTAGCAAAAGTTAATAAAAATATGTCAAATGGTAACGGTGGTACTGACGCACAGTTCACGTCCACTATAACCCATTTAGCCAATGAGTCTTCATCTGTCGCTGTTCTCTTATAATAACAATAACCTTTTTTCTTCACCAGTAGCTACGTATGCTAAAACATTAACAACAAATCTCCATCTCAAATTGCCCCTGTCAACGCTTCATCTTTGGGTTAGGGTTGGGGAGAAGCGGTTTTGGGTTTTTAGGCATAAGTAGTATATGCCTAATTAAACATATGCTTTATTAGGCATAGTACCAATTTTTTCCAGCATTTGGTATACTCTACTTAAGCAATGAGGCCTCTAAACAACCTTTTACTTATCATGCAGAAAGGTTAACTTTGTCAAGATAAAACTAAAAAAGTAACGGTAAATATGCAATTTCAACCAATACTTCCTATTGACCAGTACTCTCCTGACTTAAAATTGGAAGGGGGGGGCAGCACCCCCCCATTTACCCAGCTAGTTAACTAACCTTAAACCAGGGCATTGATTACGTAACCTAAACCCCAATCAAATAATGAGATGAAAAGTACAGAGGAAAACTTTTGGCCAAGCATATTTTGGGATACTCCCCAAAATGAGGCTTGTACACCACTGTTTATTACCACATAGGTTCATTTCGTCCCTTAAAAAAGCTAAAAAGTAACATAAAGTCGGGAAATGTGCTTATTCTTACCTCTTAATGGGATAAAAATACAGAGGAAATCTCAGCGCAAGCATATTTTGGCATACTCTACTCTCAAAATAAGGCTTGTACACCCTCTGTTTATTACGCACAAAGGTTCATTTCGTCATTTAAAAAGCTAAAGTAACATAAAGTCAGGGAATGTGCTTATCTTACCTCTTAATGGGATGAAAAGTACAGAGGAAATCTCAGCGCAAGCATATTTTGGCATACTCTACTCTCAATAATAAGGCTTACACCACTCTGTTTATTACGCACAAAAAGGGTTTATTTCGTCATTAAACAGCTAAAAAGTAACATAAGTCAGGGAAATGTGCTTATCTTACCCCTTTAAAGGGATGAAAAGTACAGAGGAAATCTCAGCGCAGCGAAGGGAATGGTGAAGACATGGTCTGTGCGATGTCTTCGTTTGTTTACCTTCACCGCGGTGCGACGATATCCTTCGCGGCTCAAAACAGTTTTTACGCTACCAAATTACGTGACGAAGACATTCTTCACCGAAGAGAACATTTGACAATCTGGCCGTTAGTGTCATCGGGGGGGGGGAGGGGGGGGGGGGGCGGCAAGCGCCACCTCCAGCAGGAGCGGCAGGTTTTCCTGAACCTGCCGCAGCACGAGGGCGGGCCCCGTCCTCTAGCGGCCGACGCGCTGTCTGAGCCGCACCGTAGCGGGGCGGACAGCAGGTAGTGGGCCAAGGGGCAGCGGGCCAGATAAGGACAGTGCTCACACGGCCGATGCTCAAAAACCCCTCCCTCAGCTACTCCAGGGTCCCGTAGCTAAGCCAAAGTCGGTGTAGGACGACCTCCCCGGCTCGGGACAGCTGTGGGCGGGGAATAACGCTCGTTGTTGTTCGTGGGATGTTTGTGCCAGGCTGCCTGCCTCGATGTCTGCACCCGCTGTCGATATTGTTGCCCTGCGGCACAGACGGCAGCGCATCTGGCCAGTACCTTGGCCCCATGCATGCTTTGGGGAAGACATCAAGCCACCGCTGGATGTCTAGTGGGCCTCCCGGGCCGCCTCATCGGCTTTCAGGAGATGGGGCGCTGCCTGGTGGGTTCCCTGGGCTTAGGGATGGGCTGGGTGTCAGCCTCCTTCCACGCCAAGGGCAAGCGGCCAGCCAGCCAGGAGGAGTTGATCAGGGCCAGGAGTGCCGCCTCCCCGGCCGCGCCAGCGTGGGCCAGCATCGATTAGGTGACGCCGTCAGCGCCCGGAGCGGTGTCCCGTCCCTTCCTGGCCCTTACCAGCTCCTGGGGAGTGAAGGGCTGATCAGTGGCGTCGGGGCGAGCGCGAGCGGCGCCGATGACAGCCTCACGCACAGGTTGGAGCCGAACCTGCAGCCGCTGGACACGGGCGGGGAGTTGGTCGCTGCTACCCCTCGAGGCAAACATCCCCACCAGGCGCTCGGCCTCCTGTAACGGCTGGGGGTGGGCGGGAGGGCGGGGAGGTCTCTTTCAGGAGGCAGTCCTCACCTTGCCCCCACAGCTCGGCCAACTTGGTGTGTTGGTTAAAACCGGTGCACCATTCGCTATCCTCCACTCAAAGTGCTCCGGCGTCAGCATCTCCTGCAGGAGAACGAGGTCAAGGTCCTCCTCCACTATGGCCTGGAGGACCTCAGGTCTCTTGCCACGAAGCCCCTGAATGTTCCATTGGAGCACCTTAATCACGAAAGAGCTTAGAGCTCAGTGAAACCGATCTCAGGGTAAAACTTAGACCTCACACACCACATACAACCTATCCCCACAAGGGGAACAGCAAACACCTGCATTCTTTAGTGAGAGATCCAAATTGCAGGGATTTGACGAGCGACCGGAATGGCCAAGCGTACTCTATAGATAGAACAAGGGTTCTCAACCTGGGGGAAAGTCTCGCTTGGGTGAATTTTAGGGTTTCAAGGGAGGAATTGTGATTCCTCAGATTGGCCAATTGAAATTTTGAAATATAAATTGATCTCTTTATTGTCTTCAAGCTCCCTAGGACTGCACAAAATGCAGTTTGCATCGGTTACCTGCTGGAAGCAGCCTATCAGACCGTGCACCACAAGCTCCTGAACTGTAAGGCTCAAAATTGCTTACCAAAGACAGGGTTACTGCACTTACGCTCTCTTTAGACCTGAGGCAAGGTTCTCAACCAAGGATGGATGACAGGAAATATGGTGAAGAGGGTGCAAGGGGCAAAAAAGGTTAAGAATCATGGTCCAGACCAGTGTTTCTTGATCTTTCTTCCACCACGCCCCCTTTAGTAGTTAGGCCTTGCCTCCATGCCCCACCCTCTTCACTTCTTTAGCCAAGATATTTCAAAATAATACTGAATCAGAAAGAAAAACTGAAAAAAATAATGTGTGCGTGTATGTGTGTGTGTGAATGTATGTTCAAGTTCAAGTTCAAGCTCAAATATTTATTGCCATAAAATACACACAAATATTAAATCCATCATTAACCTTTCGTGGAAAAGACTGCTGAGAAAACTCTCGTTAGCAGAACCAGTTATTAAGCAAGGTAATATGTGCACATTCCAGAGCGAAGACTATTATATCATCTCTATGTAGTATTCATACAAAACATCTGTAAATATCCTTACTCATACTAACGTACACTATCTATATAAACACACACACACGTACTCATACAAACATATTATTATGTAACATATATACATACCATACATATGCAAAAACATATAAGAGCATACCGTAAAATATATTCATACACATAAAATAGATGAAACCACACACAACACACACACCACACACACACACACACACACACACACACACACACACACACACACCCACACACACACACACACACACACACACACACTCATCCACACACAATGTACACATACACAACATAATCATTGAAATTTACTTGAATTATCTAAATATTAACAAAGTATACAAGTTGACCCTTACAATATGATATCATATGTGCAGCAAAAAAGAGCTCAGATATTATATGTATTCTTTCATTGTGCTTGTGAATGCAAAAGATACTTTTTTATTCTATACTTGAAGCTGTTAATGGTACAAACATAAATATTGTTTCTTACTAGACTAGGTAAGGAACTCCACACCTTAGGACCGAGACACAGAATAGAATTACTGTATAGTGTTGTTCTAAATGGAGGACATACTAAATTAATTTGATTTCTTCTGGTATTATGAGCATGATCTTGTAGCTGGAAAATGTTATCATTCTTTTTTATAGAATTAAATATAGTTATCAACATGAAGTATTTATGGATAAAAGGGACTTTTAATAAATTTAAAGATGAATATATCTCCTCAGTTGCATCAAATTTACTCTTGAAGGTTAGAACGCGTAGAATTGCCTTCTGAGCCTTGAACACGCTGTCTAAGAATGATGGCCAAGTGCAATCCCATATTGATATGCAATACATAATTTTTGAATAACAAAGTGTATAATATATGGTTAACATTGCTTCAGTTGTTAGTTTGTAGCGAATGCGATACAAGACACCACAAATCTTGGATATACTAATACAAACATGAGAAATGTGTTGCTTCCAGTTGAAATATTCATCTATTATGACACCTAAAAATTTTGTCGACTGTACACGGTTAACAATTTCCCTACCTATACCTACAGGGTCCAAGTCATGCACTAAAGACCTGTTCTGGAATAACATAAGATGAGTTTATTGATATTGAGTCTTAACTGTTGGCTTTAATCAGTTATTTACATTTGTTAATTCATGAGTTAGTTTATTGTGAAGGGATAAAAACTTTTGTCTGTGACTATGAGCTTGTGTCATCTGCGAATAAGTTAAAAGTTTTAAAA
>JACEEZ010003833.1:0-7500 GCA_016584305.1 Chionoecetes opilio
CTTTGTGTCTTTTCCCTTCTTTTCTGTCGTACTTTCGTTACATGCTGTCTCTGTTTTCTTTTTCCCTTTTCCCTCATCTCTCTTCTCCCTCTCATCTCATCTTCTTCTTCTTCTCTCTCTCTCTCCTCTCTCTCTCTCTCTCCCCCCCCGTTTTTTTTTTTCTCTCTCTCTCCCCTCTCTCTCTCTCTCTCTCTCTCTCCTCTCTCTCTCCCTCTCTCTCCTCTCTCTCTCTCTCTCTCTCTCTCGAATCTCTCTCATCCCTCTTCTCTCTCTCTCTCTCTCTCTCTTTTTCCTTTATTAATTCTGTTGTGTACGGATTCTATTTGCCGCTTAATTTTTCAATGGTCTAAATTGGAGTTTGTTCAGAAGTTTTTCAAAGGTCAGCGACGTTTCGGAACTTGCTATAGTATATATTATTCTTTAAAGTATATAGTTTCTTTTCTCTTGATCTCCTTTTTCCCTATTTCCTTTTTCTTTTCTCTCAGCATTCATGTCCTATCTATCATCCCTTCCCTTCCCCCATTTCCCCCCACCCCTTTCTCCCCCTATCCTCCCTTTCTCCCCCTATCCTCCCCTTCCTCTTCCATTTCCCCCCACCCCTTTCCCGATGACTCCTTGACCACTACCCTTGTCCCATCACTCCTCACTCCACACCTACTCCAATACCTACTCCTTTCACTTCACTTCTTGCTCCTTCCTCCTACCTCCTTCCACTTCACTACTCGCTTCAACACTTCCACTTCCTATACCACTTCACATCACTCTTCACTCCCACACCTACTCCAATACCTACTCCTTCCTTTTTTACTTCCACATGTCACCCACGAGTCCATTTTTCCTCCTCCTCCACCACCACCACCACCACCACCACCAACCACCACACCACCACCACCACCACCACCACCACCACCACCACCACACCACCACCACCACCAGGTCATGCTACATTCCACTCATTCATGTTTACAGTTTTATCATCCTCACATTCCCTTCACTCCTTCCTCCCTTTACCCCTTCCCCCTTTCGTCCTATTTTCTTATCTCCCTCCCTCCCTGCCTTCTTTTTCCTTCCCTACCTTCACCACTATCTTCCTCCCTCACTCCCTTCACCTTTCTCTGCTGTCCCCCCTCCTCCTCCTCCCCTCCCTCCTCCTCCTCCTCCCCCTCCTCCCCCTTTCCTCCTCCTCCCTCCTCCCCCCCTCCCCTCTCCCCCCCTCCTCTCTGGTAATCAAAGCTGTCAGCTGTTCCATATAATTGGTCGAAACAGCTGGAGGTTCGGTTACAAGCTTACAGGTGGAAGTTAATTAATCGAACCAGAAGACGTGTTTACCCCAGGTCAGACTAGAAGGACCTGCCGTGACCTTTACTGACTCGCTTTGGTCATTCACCGGACAGATATTGGTCAAGCTGTCTGTCGGGCCTCCAAGATTATCCAGGCTCGTGGGTTTCAATTTGGCATTTCAATCTCAAAGTGTTCTTGCAGCTGAGTTTATTCGTTCACTGTTATGCCTTTACATTTTTGCTTTATTTTGGTTGTGTAAATTTATTTGTAATGTTCATGTTGATTTTAGCCGCTAACCCGTTTATTGATGTGTATTTTTTCTTAGGATGATTTTATTTATTTATTATTTTTATTATTTTTATTTATTATATTTATACGTTTTCCTTTTATATTTTATTTTGAAGTATGTAATTAACGTTGAAGTTTTCTTTTGTGGATTGTTTTTTCCCTCTCTCTCTCTCTGAAGCTGCATTTCACTTCAGGTTTATATATATATTTTCTTTTCCATTCAAACTGCATTCAGGCAACACAATAATTCATTTTCGGCAGCAGCTGTGAGGACTTGCAAAAGATTATTTTCTACTGTCGCGTTGAAATTTCCAGTGGTCTTTGCTTGCCCTTCCCTCCCTCCCTCCCCTCTTATCCCCTCCTTCCCTCCATCCCCCCACCACGCCCACTGGGAACCTGTTTATCTCTGTCCCTGATTCTGTGTTGCGATAAGCGGTGCAGCGGTGCTTTCAGGGAGCGCAGCGCAGGGCAAGGCTGGGCGCACGGAGCGGAAATTCGATTAAGAAGAAACGCGTGGTTGTGGAGGGAGAGAGGGAGGGAGGGAGTGAGTGAAGGAAGGAAGGAGGAGGAAGGGAAGGAGTGAAGGAGTGATAGAAAGAGGGAAAGAGGGAGGGAGGGGGAGAGAGGGAGGGAAGAAGAGAGAAAGGTAGGGAAGGGAAGGAGTGAGGGAGGGGGGGGAGGGAGTGAAGGAAGAAGTGAGGAAAGGAAGGAAGGAAGGAAGGAAGGAGGGAAGCGAAGAAGTATATATTGTCTATCGTTTGTTACTCTTTTCTTTGCTTTCTATGCGTTTTAGCTCTTTTACTTGTTTTATTTTTTATTAGTCATATTATTAATTAAGTTACGAATCCCAGTAACACAACAGTTTCAGATGACTTAAAAGATAGATGAATTAAGGCAGTAAATGTTCAGTAAAGTTCAGTAAATATTCTCTTTTTATTATTCATTTATTCAGTTTTCTTATCATGTTTATAAGATTTAGGTATATAATATTTATTCATGGTGTCTTCAGATATTGGTTTTTTTTTTTCATTATTGATCTGCATGTTATTTTAATGCTTTGATAACGAATTTCTATATATCTACATCGTGTTTTATAAGTTTTTAACAATCATCTGAGTGTTCTTAGTTATCATCTTCAGTGGAAATGTATATACAGTTACCTTTTCTTATCCATGTCCTTTCTGCTGCATTTATATATATATATATATATATATATATATATATATATATATATATATATATATATATATATATATATATATATATATATATATATATATATATATATATTTTTTTATTTTACATCAGCAAAGGACTGCCAGCCACAAAAACAAAAGTAACACAAAGCCCTCTTAAGTTGGCCAGTCCCTTTTCTTTTGTCCGTCTCTTCTACCCGTGAGGTGTTGCGTGGAATCAGTGAAACATTTATGTGCTGATGTAACGAAGGGTTTGTGGGTAAGGAGAGATTTTGACGCGTTGTGTTCCTGTCCATGAGGGTCAGTCACATTAAGTCTGGGTTGTTTATATAAGGTTTGTGTAAAGAGAGAGAGAGAGAGAGAGAGAAAGGGAGAAGGAGAGAGAGAGAGAGAGAGAGAGAGAGAGAGAGAGAGAGAGAGGAGAGAGAAGAGAGGGAGAGAGAGAGAGAGAGAGAGAGAGAGAGAGAGAGAGAGAGAGAGAGGAGGTGAGAGAAATATGTAGAAAGTAGTAATAGTAGTAGTAGTGGTAGAAGCAGTAGTGGTTGTGATGCTTGTAGTGATGGCAGTGGTAATAGTAATATTGATACTTGTAGGGTGGTAGTAGTGGCAGCAGTAGTGGTAGTATAAGTATACTGGTGGAAGTAGTAGTGGTAGCAGTGATGGTAGTGCTACTGTAGTAGTCGAAGTGATACTATAGTCGGACTAAAATAGTCGGGCTAAAACTGGCAGTCTGGGGAAACACTGAGTAATGCGCTATTGCCATATATTGAAAATAATTGAGCTTAACTTTTGTGATATTTGTAAAAGGCATCACAAAAGAGATATCCACCAATTGATATAATTTTAACGTAAATATTTTACAGCTGGAAGCCTCAGGCGACTCCACCTAAACTGCCAGTTTAAGCCCGTCCGACTATCAATCAATCAATCATTGGGGGCATACGCCCGGGGGGCGCGTCGCCTCGCCCACCCTACGACGCCACTCCCGGGGGTCACCACGCGCGAGTTCCCATGCAGGCTCCTTTCCCATACCAAGCAGCTCTCGACAAGAAACATCAACTTGCCCCAGCCACGAGCCTTGTAGGCGCCCCCTTGGCCTCCTCCACGCCGGATTGTCTCTTACAGATACAACCCGATGGGAGGGATCGGTTTCAGGGTAGCGTGCCACATGCCCATATAGCCGAAGTTGGCGCTGACGGACTATGCAGGTAATAGGCCTCGATTCAGTCTCATGGTGCAATCGCTGATTTGACCCCGTAATTTATCCCAGCGATACCCCATGATTCTGCGAAGACACTTATTACCAAAGGCATTGATTCGTCTCTTCAAGTCACTATTTAGTGTCCATGTCTCACAACCATAGAGTAAGACAGGGATCACAAGCGACTTGAAGATCCGGATCTTTGTCCTCCTGCACAGGTACCAGACTGCTCAGCAACCTCAACAGTCTGGGTTCACGTCTGGTAAGTCAACAACGGACCGTATCCTAGCGCTTCGTGTCCTGGGGGACGCCGACGTGAGTTTCGACAGGGATGCTTGCAAGCCTATGTTGGATCTCAAGAAGGCGTTTACTCGTGCATCGTGAGTCCACTCCCGGGATCTTCTGCGACTTCGAGGGATTCCTGCAAGGACTATTGGTTTGATAACTGGTCTATTCTGGACTGAGAGGCTGTGAGTGTGGTAGGGGATCCAGCTTCTTCCTTGAATACAGGAGTGAGGCAAGGGTGCGTCCTGCCCCATCACTTTTCAACGCTTGTATGACTGGGTATGGACAGTTGTAGTCAAAGTGATTGTGGAGCACCGTCGGCAACACCCAAAACCTGACTGTTTTTGCCGATGATGCAGAATCTTTGCTGAGTGGAGGGCCGGTGATGGCTCTCGATCGCTGCCGAGGAGGCAAAGCTTGGGACTTGGGTCTCCGGGTCAGACAGGTCCAGGTGTTTGAGACCTAGATGAAGCAAAGTCTGTTCAGCTGTTGCGAGGACTTGAGATCTTGGGAAAAGTTTTACATCCCTTGGTACGCATCCCAATAGGGCGGTCACGTCAAGAACCCTGACGGCGGATTTGGCAACCCCACGGTGTTATGGACTCGCTCAGCGGGGTATTTGGCGTTGTCGGTACCTTGCAGGGGGACAAAGATCCGGATCTTCAAGTCGCTTGTGTCCTGTTTTACTCTAGGGTTTGTGAGACATGGACCCCTAAATAGTGCTTGAAGAGACGAATAAATCCCTTTGGTAAAAATTTTGTCTTCGCAGAATCATGGGTATCGCTGGGATGATTACTGTCAAATCAGCGATGCACTGAGATGAATCGAGGCCTATTACCTACATATCCGTCAGCCCCAAACTTCGGCTATTGGCATGGGCACGCTACCCTGAAACCGACCCTTTTCCCATGGGGTTGTATCTGTAAGAGACAATCCGGCGGGGGGAGGCCAAGGGGGCGCCCCAAGGCTCGTGGCTGGGGAAATTTGATGGTTCTTGCGGAGCGCTTGGTAGGGGAAAGGGGAGCCTGCATGGGAACTCGCGTGTGGGACCCCCCGGGGGTGGCGCGTGGGTGGGCAGGCCCGCCCCCCGGCGTATGCCCCCAAAATTTATGTTGTTGACGGTACCGACAAAGCCAAAAACTCCGCTGAGCGAGTCCATAACACCGTGGGGTTGCCAACCGCCTAAGGCTTTTTGACGTGACCCCCCGTCATTTGGACTGCGTACCAGGTATGTAAAAACTTTCAAAGATCTCTGTCCCCCGCCACACCATGAACAGCTGTACTCTTTATCTAGTAAAATTCCAAACACCTGGACCTTGGGCCTTTACCGGGAAACCCCAAGTCCCCAAAAGGGTTTGCCCCCTCGTGCAGCGCTCGAGAGCCATCACCGGACCTCCGCGACTCGCAAAAATTACTGCATCATCGCAAAAACAAGTCAGTGATTTTGGGGTTGCCGCGAATCTCCAAATCATTTGATCTACAAACCCTTTTCCATACCCAGCCATAAGCGTTGAAAAGTGAGGGGCAAAAGGGCGCCCCCTTCCTCCTCCTGTATTCACAGGAAAGAAGCTGGATACACCTGCCCCACACTTCACAGCACTCTCAGTCCCAGAGTACAGTCCCTCCGACTATAGTCATAATGATATTATTATTATTATTATTATTATTATTATTATTATTATATAGTAGTAGTAGTAGTAGTAGTAGTAGAAGTAATACTAGTAGTGACAAGAACAGCACATGCAGCAAGGGAGTGTGTGTGTGTGTCAGTCACTGTTTACGAGGCAGTATTGGGGGTGTGGGCGTGATGGGTGCGTTAGCGTGTTGGGGGGAGGGGGGAGGTACGGTGATTTACTGCCCCACGTTATGTATAGCCTCCCTACCTAGCCCCCACCCCCCATTGCACACACCATCACACCCACACACCCTCACACCCACACGGCCACCCATCACCCCCACCCACACTCCACTGATAGCCATTTAACTTAACCACTTAACCATTCTTAGACACCCACCACCACCACAACAACAACTACTAATTCACTCACTTTACCCTTCCACTTCATTCTTCCACTTGATTCTTCCTTCCACTTCACTCTTCCACTTCATTATTCCACTTCATTCTTCCTTCCACTTCACTCTTCCACTTCACTCTTCCACTTCATTATTCCACTTCATTCTCTCGTATTTATCACCACCACCACCAACAACAACAAGGTCTACGCTCACGCCACTCTTCTGCAATTCTTTTTTCAAACTTTCCATTGTAAGCTTTGTGTCTTTTTTCCACTCCTACAATTCTACATTCCATCGTTCTCTCTCCTCTTCCCTTTTCTTTGTCCCTCATCAACTCTTCCCTCCCCTGCTATATCCCCCTCCTCCTCCCCCTCTTCACCCTCCCCCTCCCCCCTCCTCCCCTACCGTCTTACGCACCTACACCCTCACCACCTGCCGCTCGTGACCCCCACTCAGGTAAACGCCAATTAACCTGTGATCAAGAACCATAAACAGTGGCGGCAAACACGCTAGACTCACCGCCCACCCACGGATCTCCTCCTCCTCCTCCTCCTCCTCCTCCTCCTCCTCCTCCTTTCCCCCTCCTCCTCCTCCTCCTCCTCCTCCTCCTCCTCCTCCTCCTCCACCTCCTCCTCCCCCTTTTCCTCCTCCACCTCCTCCTCCCCCTTTTCCTCCTCCTCCTCCTCCTCCTCCTCCTCTTCCTCTTCCTCTTCCTCCTCCTCTGCTCCTCCTCCTCCTCCACCTCCTCCTCCCCTTTTCCTCCTCCTCCTCCCTCCTCCTCCTCCTCCTCCCCCTTTTCCTCCTCCTCCTCCTCCTCCTCCTCCTCCTCCTCCTTCTCCTCCTCCTCCTCCTCCTCCTCCTCCTCCCCTCTATCCACCTCCTTCTCCTCCTCCTGCTCCTTCTTCTTCTCTACCTCCTCCCCCTCTACCCCCTCCGCCTCTAACCCTCCGCCTCTACCCCCCTCCTTCCTCCTTTAACTCCTCCTCCTCCTCCTCCTTCTCCTTCTCCTTCTCCTCCTCCTCCTCCTCCTCCTCCTCCTCCTCCTTCTTCTCCTCCTCCTCCTCCTCCCTGATCACATAAACAACATTACCTCGCATGTAAGTTCGTTTCAACCTGATGTCGGTATTCTCTCATCCGTATTAACTCCTTGTTCTTTTTTCTCTTTTTTCTCTCTCTTTTTTCTGCCCTGTAATGTATGAACGAGTGTTATTATTTTCTTTACTGAAGGAGCGG
>JACEEZ010003833.1:17500-22500 GCA_016584305.1 Chionoecetes opilio
TTGACTCTGGATCACCCACTTGGCCAAAAGAAAGGCAACATTTTTACCCACGCATCGCCAGTCATTTGCTCCGCTGTGGACTGCTTGGCCTCGCCCCTTCTGCTCTTCTGCCTCTTGTTGAACCTTCTTGAAATACACATAATTAGGCCATTATTAAATACCTTCCTTTATTGTTGTTATATAGCCTTCTTTTTCTTTAGTCACTTAAGTTTAGTTTTCTTCCTTAGTTTTCGTCACCCTCCCAAAGTATTAGTAGTCCAGTCAAATGCCATATAATTACCGATGCCAAAAAGGAATGCAAAATAAATAGTTTCACTTGCATGATGTTGAGATACACGCCAACAATATCAGAAAAAAATACACCCTATTATAACTCTGGGAAATGGCTCAAAATTATAGTAAGAATAATTGGGACTTGAGACGACAAACAAATTAAATGTCTCTAGGAATTCAGAAATAATTTAATATGGGGTTAATTTTCATGGCTCTTTTAACTCACCAGTTGTTATTATTGAATAATTACTCTTTCGTCAGGAATTCATTTGTTTGATCACCCACGTGTAAACAAAATATTCCAAGTTACTTCGCTGGTTTTAGAAGAGAGGAAGAAGCTGTAAAAAATATATACCAAGTTACTTCGCTAGTTTTAGAAGAGAGGAAGGAGGAAAAAGAGGAAATAATACCAATGTTCTCAAGGCGGAAAAATGTATTGAAGCCACAATAAGCGATGGAACAGAGAGTCTATATATGAACGAATGACCCAGAATGTTCATGCCTTGTGATCTGGCGATTGTTAGGGCACTGGATAGGTAAATATTAAAATGTATATGTATAATCACATATACCTTTTTTTTATTTTTTATTTTTATATTTATTTACATCTATTACATAATATATATACATATACATATACATATGCACATACATACACATACACATACATACACATACATATATACATAAAAAGCAGTAATAAATGAGCGGGCATCAGCCCGCCGCTGTAGCCGCAGCCACAGTCAGTTCACAGGTGGGCGGGGCGTGAGGTCACTCCCGCTCCTTAGTGTTCATCGGGGGGGGGGGTGCGGCACGCGCCACCTCCAGCAGGAGGGTCAGGTTTTTCTGAAACTGCCGCACGAGGGCGGCCGCGTTCTCCAGCGGGCCGACGCGCTGTCTGAGCCGCTCTGTAGCGGGGCAGGGAAGTAGGTAGTGGGTCAGGGGATGGGGGGTCATATGAGGACAGTGCTCACACGGCCGCTCCTCAAACCCGTCCCTCTGCTCCTCCAGGGTCAAGTAGCCAAGCCGAAGTCGGTGTAGGACGACCTCCTCGGCTCGGGACAGCTGCTGGGCGGGGCGTAACGGCTCGTTGTTGTTCGTGGCTTGTTTGTGCCAGGCTGCCTGCCTCGATGTCTGCACCAGCTGGCGATACTGTTGCCCTGCGGCACAGACGGCAGCGCTTCTGGCCAGTACCTTGGCCCCATGGATGCTGGGTAAGACAGTCAAGGCCACCGCTGGATGTCTGGTGGCCTCCCGGGCCGCCTCATTGGCCGCCTCGTTACCACGGAGGCCTATGTGGCTGGGCACCCAGTTGAACCTTACGCGGCGCCCCTGCGCGGCGAGGCCCTGGATGTGGCCCAGGATGGTGGTGGTGAGCTGCACGTTGTCCATCGGTGTGTGGGGCTGCCGCAGGACCTGCAGGGCAGACATGGAGTCGGTGTGAATCACCACGACCTCCTCCTGTCGGCCCAGGGCGTGCTGTAGGGCGCGCTCTATCGCCACCAGCTCCGTCTGCAGTGTGGAGCAATGGTCGGGCGTCCTCCA
Source organism: Chionoecetes opilio (assembly GCA_016584305.1). Taxonomy (NCBI): domain Eukaryota; kingdom Metazoa; phylum Arthropoda; class Malacostraca; order Decapoda; family Majidae; genus Chionoecetes; species Chionoecetes opilio. The sequence continues at coordinate 19,319 of JACEEZ010003833.1, forward strand.
GGATAGCACCTCACCGCCCGTAACCACCGCAGCACCTGTCAGGCCTCTCTCAGGGTCAACGGAGCCGTCGGTGTAGTAGACCGGTTACCCGTTTTGATATATCTTTTTAAAGGTAACACGATTAGTTTTGTGTTCTAGGTGTTGACGTTTACTTATGTTGGCGTAGCGGGACTAGCAAGGGTAACTGATGTGTGTGTGTGTGTGTGTGTGTGTGTGTGTGTGTGTGTGTGTGTGTGTGTGTGTGTGTGTGCATGCGTGTTTGGGTGTGTGTGTAGGAACGAAAGAGGAGAAAGAGAATTTGCAGGAGTGAACAGTGATGAAGGGCGGACATTAAGTTTTGTACAGGTGTGACGAATGGAAAAGATGAGGTGTAAGTGGCAAAATAAATATGAAAGAAGATTAGGAGGCATGATGGAAGGTTGAGAGAGGTGGGAAGGAGGGAGTAAAGAAAATATAGAGCGGTGAAGAGAGGAATGGAAGGATGGAAGGAGAGGAATGGGATGCTTTACAGGGTATTAAAGATAAAGTAAAGGAAGGCAAAGAGGTTGATAAAGGAAAATAAGAAAGAGGAATAAAGAGATAGAAGAAATAAAGGTTTTTGAAGTAACGGAAGGGACGACACAACTAAAAACAAGAAAAAAGAGGAATAGAACGAAAGATAAAAGGAGTGATAGCGTATGAATAAGAAAAAAAGAAAAGAAAAAGTGAGAAAAACAGTTAAGAATCAAGTCCATGCAAATAGTTTGAGAGAAAATATAAAAGAGTAGGAGGTCGAAGAATGGATAAGTGGAGTATAAGGATAATAATAGAGAGTAAGAATAAAATAGACATAAGAAATAAGAAAGAATAATAGAGGTAAGGAGAATAGGTGACATGTAAAGAGAGGAGAGAAGAAGAAGAAGAGAAGAAGGAGAGGAGAGAAGAAGGGAGAATAAAAGAAGAAGAAGAAGAAGAAAAAGAAGAAGAAGAGGAGAACAAGGAGGAGAGAAGAAGGGAGAATAAAAGAAAAAGAAGAAGAAAAAGAAAAAGAAGAGGAGAAGAAGGGAGAATAAAAGAGAAGAAGGGAGACTAAAAGAGAAGAAGGGAGAATAAAAGAGAAGGGAGAATAAAAGAGAAGAAGGGAGAATAAAAGAGAAGAAGGGAGAATACAAGAGAAGAAGGGAGAATAAAAGAAGAAGGGAGAATAAAAGAGAAGAAGGGAGAATAAAAGAAAAGAAGGGAGACTAAAAGAGAAGAAGGAACTAAAAGAGAAGACGGAGACTAAAAGAGAAGAAGGGAGAATAAAAGAGAAGAAGGGAGAATAAAGAGAAGAAGGGAGAATAAAAGAGAAGAAGGGAGAATAAAAGAGAAGAAGGGAGAATAAAAGAGAAGAAGGGAGAATAAAAGAGAAGAAGGGAGACTAAAAGAGAAGAAGGGAGAATAAAAGAAGAAGGGAGAATAAAAGAGAAGAAGGGAGAATAAAAGAAGAAGGGATAATAAAAGAGAAGAAGGGAGAATAAAAGAGAAGAAGGGAGAATAAAAGAGAAGAAGGGAGAATAAAAGAGAAGAAGGGAGACTAAAAGAGAAGAAGGGAGACTAAAAGAGAAGAAGGGAGACTAAAAGAGAAGAAGGGAGAATAAAAGAGAAGAAGGGAGACTAAAAGAGAAGAAGGGAGAATAAAAGAGAAGAAGGGAGAATAAAAGAAGGGAGAATAAAAGAGAAGAAGGGAGAATAAAAAGAATAGTCAAAGGCGAGACTATAAAAACAGAAGATGAGATGCAACAAGTGATAAAAGTGACACAAGGAAGACTATTATCATGGCGAGTGATAGAGAGAGACAGAAAAATAAGGAGGAGGATTTGCAATGGGTGAAAAAATATGCATGCGAAGGAGAAGGAGGAGGAGGAGGAAGAAAAAGAAGAAGAGGACAAGGAGGAGAAGATGTAGAAGATGTAGAAGAAGAAGAAGAAGAGGAAGAAGAAGAAGAAGAAGAAGAAGAAGACAAGGAGGAGGATAATAATAAGAAGAAGACGAGGATGAGAAGAAGAAGAAGAAGAAGAAGAAGACAAGGACAAGAAGAAGAAGAAGACAAGGAAGAGAAGAAGAAGAAGAAGAAAACAAGGGGGAGAAGAAGAAGAAGAAGAAGACAAGGAGGAGAAGAAGAAGAAGAAGACAAGGAGGAGAAGAAGAAGAAGACAAGGAGGAGAAGAAGAAGAAGAAGAAGAAGAAGGAGAAGAAGAAGAAGACAAGGAGGAGAAGAAGAAGACAAGGAGGAGAAGAAGAAGACAAGAGGAGAGAAGAGAAGAAGAAGAAAACAAGGAGGAGAAGAAGAAGAAGAAGAAGACAAGGAGGAGAAGAAGAAGACAAGGAGGAGAAAATGATGATAGGAAATGTAGGAGAAAATATGATGGAGGTTGATGAGCAGAAAGAAGAATGAGAAGAATGATGCGGGAAAGAAGTGTGGTAATGATGATGAGTGTAAAGAGGAGAAAAAGACCAAATGATGGTGAAGGAGAATGATGGTGAGAAGAATGGAAGAGAGAGAGAGAGAGAGAGAGAGAGAGAGAGAGAGAGAGAGAGAGAGAGTATGAAGAGAGAAGAGAGAAGAGAGGAGAGAGAGAGAGAGAGGAGGCAAAGAAGTCTAGAATAGACGAAGGAATCAAACCACTCAAATACACACCCACACACCCACACACAAGCACACACACACACACACACAAAAACACACACACACACACACACACACACACACGACACACACACACACACACACACACACACACACACACACACACACACACACTCCTCCTCCTCCTCCTCCACCACCCTTTCAAGCACGTAATGACAAACCTTCTCTTTGACAATTGTGACCCTTACCCCCTCCCCCCCTATGACCCCTTGACCTCGTCCGCCGGGCACTTGCCGAATCAGCCACACACCAAGGGTCACACTAGCCTGGTGACCTCAAACGCGGTCTTTTGTAATCCCTGTGACATCATTGAGACAAATAACTTTCAGGGCTTCCAAAACTTTGCCCTAATTACTTTTTTTTCTTTTTTTTTTTCTTTACATCACAAAGGACTGGCCAAGGGACTGTCTATTTTACTTCTATATTGTAGTATCGAATCATTGTTTTTTCTTTTAACCTTTAAGCAATTTTTGTTATCATTCTTACGTCCTCTGATTATATAGTTTTACGAAGA
>JACEEZ010003833.1:32500-42500 GCA_016584305.1 Chionoecetes opilio
CCTCCTCCCCCCTCCTCCCTTTCCCCCTCCTTTAGGGGATTGTTGTTGGAGATTGTTAGGATGATTGTTAAACTATTTGAGAAAATATTGCCTGTTAAAATAGTGTCTTTTCTCGATGAAAATAACTCAATACTAAACTCGCAGCATGGATTTCGAAATAAGAGATCCTGCTTAACAAACCTACTGGATTGTTTTAATGTCATTTATTCAAACTGGGACGCTACAATTCCCTCGGGTGTAATATACCTTGATTTTCAGAAAGCCTTCGATACAGTTCCCCATAAGCGACTGTTGACCAAGCTAAGGGCACATGGCTTAGGAGAGCAATTATGTTCATGGATTGGCGATTGGCTTTCAAATCGTAAACAACGGGTAGTAATAAATGGCGAGGCATCTGATTGGTTAGATGTTACTAGTGGGGTGCCTCAGGGCTCGGTCTTGGGTCCTACTCTTTTTCTGATATATATCAATGATCTGGACTGCGGACTTTTATCTAAAATATCGAAATTTGCAGATGACACCAAATTAGGCGGTAAAGCATATACTAGAGAAAACTGCGAACTCATACAACGTGATCTCGACAAACTATCAGATTGGAGTGATAAATGGCTATTAAAATTCAATTCCAATAAATGTAAAGTAATGCATATAGGCAACGATAACCTCATATATCACTATCAATTGCAAAATAAATCGTTAACTGAAGTACAGCAGGAAAAGTATTTAGGTGTCATCATCAGTAATGATCTTAAAACCAGTCCGCATTGCCTAGCTGCCAGTAAAAAGGCGAATATGATGTTGGGCTTCATTAAACGCAACATTGAACATAAAACTCCGAAAGTAATGACACAATTATACACGTCCTTGGTTAGGCCGCACTTAGAATATGCCGTTCAATTCTGGTCGCCCTGTTACGTAAAAGATCAAGCCAAATTGGAATCAGTGCAAAGAAGAGCAACCAAACAAATTCCATCTCTGCGAAATTCATCTCATGAAGAGAGACTGCGGAAACTTAATATGTTTTCCTTAAAGGATCGTAGAATCCGTGGGGACTTGATAGAACCTTTAAGATCCTAGAAGGATTTGATGTCATTAATCAAGAGAACCTATTCGAGCTTTCAACTCAAGTGACAACAAGAAATAACGGTTTAAAACTAAACGGTCAACGTTGCATCACTGATCTCCGTAAAAATTATTCCAATGTTAGAGTTGGTGATCGATGGAACAAGTTACCAGCAAATGTTGTTGAAGCCAGCACAATAACTACATTTAAAAACAGATTTGACGCGCACTGTAAAGTAAATGGGTATTGATATTGCCCTGCAAATTTATATTATAGTCCGCCGGATCGATTAGTGTTAGTGGCAGTTGTAGTTAGTATATTTCATATCCTATCATTCTTCACTACGAAACTTCCATGTTCCTATCTTCTTTAGGGACATGGTATCATTTTCCAACTGTTTTCTTACATGTAGTTGATGGTTAGTAGTATGTAGTTCAGCAGTGACCCTAGTTATGGACCAATAGGTCTCCTGGTGTCTGTTATTCCTATGTATTCCTATGTGTTCCTCCTCCTCCTCCTCCTCCTCCTCCTCCTCCTCCTCCTCCTCCTCCTCCTCCTCCTCCCTCCTCCTCCTCCTCCTCCTCCTCCTCCTCCTCCTCCTCCTCCTCCTCCTCCTCCTCCTCCTCCTCCTCCTCCTCCTCATGACAAATATTAACATGTATGCTTTAATTTTTATTTACAGACTGGCAGAGATTTGGATGTGCGGAAGCTGAAGGTAAGTTTCTATTTAGTTATTTAAGTTAACTATTTATCTTATTTCACCTACTCTTTCTGTCTGTTTTCACATTTTTATCCATAATAAAAAACTGATATGGGAAAAGGCACTAAGGCAAAACGCTCTAAAGATTATTATAAGTGTCATGTGGTGAGCGAATTATCTGAAAGGGGAGACTGAATTTTTTTTTACTTGTTAGAAATTACAGATTTTTAGGGAATCTTTAAACTTCATCAGATTATTGGAAGAAGACGAGGAGGAGGAGGAGGAGGAGGAGGAGGAGGAGGAGGAGGAGGAGAGGAGGAGATAATAAAGGAAGAGGAAATGGGTAGGAAGAGGAAGCGATTAACATAAAGAGTAATAAGGATATGCGTGACTGGAGAGAGAGAGAGAGAGAGAGAGAGAGAGAGAGAGAGAGAGAGAGAGAGAGAGAGAGAGAGAGAGAGAGAGAGAGAGAGAGAGAGAGAGAGAGAGAGAGAGAGAGAGAGAGAGAGAGAGAGAGAGAGAGAGAGAGAGAGAGAGAGAGATATTATCATGCACTAAGAGTTGGAGGACGGAACTCATAACCTCTACTTAACGCTGAAATGTTCTTGATTATTAATAAGTCAATGATAATAACAGACCATGATGATAACAAGAACAAAAATATTAATGATAACTATACTAGTGGTCATGAAATAATAATGATAATGATAATATTTGTAAAAATCATGAGGGTTATTTATTGTAAAGACAATTACAGTGATGAAGTAATAACAATAATAATATAAGTACTGATAATAACAATAATACAAAATATAGGAATAACAAAAATATGAATTATAATGACAGTATTAGAAAGAGAAATAATAGAAACAACAAAACTGATGACAATAGAAAGGAAAAAGTATATAGAAGAAATATCACACACACACACACACACACACACACACACACACACACACACACACACACCATACACACACACACACACACGCGCGCACACGCACAACACACACACACACACACACACACACACACACACCACACACACACACACACACACACACACACACACACACACACACACACACACACACACACACACACACACACACACACACACACACACACACATACACACACACACACACACGCGCGCACACGCCACACACACACACACACACACACACACACACACACACACACACACACACACACACACACACACACACACACACACGCGCACACACACACACACACACACACACCCCACACACACACACACACACAACACAACACACTTTCTCCGACCATGAAGGAGATCAGATAGAAGGTCTTGTGACAATCCGAGGAGGAGGAGGAGGAGGAGAGGATGAGGGAGGAGGAGGAGGAGGAGGAGGAGGTGGAAAGGGTTAAAAAGGAGGTGGAGGAGGTATAGGAGGAAAACACACACACACACACACACACACACACACACACACACACACAAACACATATTGATAGATATATAGATAAATAGAGAGAAAAAAGCGAGATGTAGAACCATGCATCATCTAACCCTCTAAGTGAGTCATTCCACCATCATCAGTAGTCAGATACGAGCGACGATTGGCTTTATACAGACGATCAGGATGTGTGTGATTGGGTCAAGGCAAATAACCATCAATGCTAACCCCCCTCCTCCCCCCTCCCCCTCCTACCCCCCACTCCCTCCTACCCCCTCCCCCCTTTCCCCCCTTTCTCCCTTCTCCTTCCCCCTCCCTTCTCCCTTTCCGTCTTCTCCCCCTTCCCCTCTCTTCCCCTCTTCCCACCTCTCCCTCCCTTCCCCCTTCCCCTAACCCCCCTACTGCACCCCCCCCATAAGGCTTCGATAGACGCCTGGATCGACATCATCTTGACCTAACTGGCTTTACGAATGTCACCTTTCTCTATTTGTTTTCCCCTCTGATTGAAGTTGATTGGCGTTGGAGTGAGTAGAGTGATGATGCTTCTCTCTTTTATTTCTGAAGTTATGATGGGTATTGTTCCTCCTGTGTGTGTGTGTGTGTGTGTGTGTGTGTGTGTGTGTGTGTGGGTGCGCGTGTGCAGTGAGTCATCGTTTGCAGTTCACCGTTGTTCATTGTTATTTGAGTGTGAAATATTGCTTCATTATTATCTCCGCGACGCTAGAGAGAGAGAGAGAGAGAGAGAGAGAGAGAGAGAGAGAGAGAGAGAGAAGAGAGAGGAGAGAGAGAGAGAGGAGAGAGAGAGAGAGAGAGAGAGAGAGAGAGAGAGAGGAGAGAGAGAGAGCAAGGACGAGAAAAGATACACACACACACTCTCACACACACATGCACACACACACACACACACACACACACACACACACACACACACACACACACACACACACACACACACACACACACACACACACACACACACACATACACACACACACACACACACACACACACACACATACACACACGCAAACACACACAGATACATATAAATACACAGACACACGTACGTAGCAAAATCTTATTACGCACACACAAGAAATAAAAAAAGCTAAGTCACCTCCATACACAAGACAGAAAATGAAGAAAAATATATAGACACTAAGAAAGAGCGCGACAGAAACACAGTATTAGGTTGACTGATGGAGTAGAAAGTGACCCGACGAGAGAGAGAGAGAGAGAGAGAGATGAGAGAGAGAGAGATGAGTAGAGAGAGAGAGGAGAGGAGAGAGAGTGAGAGAGAGAGAGAAGAGAGAGAGAGAGGAGAGAGAGAGAGAGAGAGAGAGAGAGAGAGAGAGAGGACGGAGGACGGACAATGGGACCAACACACACACACACACACACACACACACACACACACACACACAGGAGACCAAAGCGCACACATGCATACAAAAGTCATCATTTGTGAGTTAGGCAAATGACTGGTGGCCGCGAATGTACCGCGAGACGTACAGGTAAGAAATGCATACACAGATCTAAGCACTTGCACCCCATGAGAGAGAGAGAGAAAGACAAGAAAAATTGATGAGAGAAGAGAGAGAGATGAGCAGAAATTTTCGAATTAGAGAGAGAAGGATGAGAGAGAGAGAGAGAGAGGAGACGGGAGAGAGAGAGAGAGAGAGAGAGAGAGAGAGAGGAGTACAGAGAAAAAAAATTGAATGTTTAGATAAGAACGAGGTAGAAATTGAGAATAAAAGTCAGATGAATATTTTCCCAAGATAAAGTATCAAAATTTTCTCCTTTATTGTAGCAAATTTTCGTCCTCTCATAATATCTGATCTCTTTCCATCCTTTCCTCCCCCTTCCCCCCCCTCCCTTCCCTCCTTCCACCCTTCCTCCCTTCTCTCCCTTCCCACCCCCCTCTTCCCTTCCACCTCTTCCCTTCCTTCCTCCCTTCCCTCCCGCCCTCCCTCCCCCTCCCGTTTTCCTACCCTTCCACACCCTCCTTCCCATTCCCCCCTCCCTTCCCTCTCCCTTCCCTCCTCTTCCCACCCCTTCCCTTCCTTCATTCCCTTCCCTCCTTCCTCCTTCCTCCTCCCTTACTTTCCCTCCCTTCACCACCCTTCCCTTCCTTTCCTTCCCTTCCCTCCCTTTCCTCCCTTCCCACCCCTTCCTTCACTCCCCTCCCTCCCCATCCCTTCCCTTCCTTCCCTCCCTTTCCTTCCCTTCCCTCCCCTTCCCCCTCCCCCCTCCTCCTCCTTTCTCCTTCCCCCTCCCTTCTCCCTTTCCGCCTTCTCCCCCTTCCCACCTCTTCCCTTCCTTCCTTTCCTTCCCTTTCCTCCCTTCCCTCCTCTTCCCTCCCTTTCCTCCCCTTTCCTTCCTTCCTTGTCATGATAGGAACTAGATGGGCAGACACTTAAGCGTTGTGGATGAATATAATTATTTCTCATATCCTCTGTGCGCTGACGTGCTCGGCGAGATGGCATCGAGTAGTGGGGTGGTGGTGGTAGTGGTATAGTGGTGGTGGTGGTGGTGGTATGGTGATAGAAGTGGGAGTGGTGATGGTAACGGTGGTTCAACGTTAAAGGTATTTCAAGTGTTACTACTACTACTACTACTACTACTACTACTACTACTACTACTACTTTACACTACTACTGGGACTACATACTACTACTACTACTACTACTAATACTACTACTACTACTACTACTTACTACTACTACACTATACTGGACTACTACTACTACTACTACTACACTACTACTACTACTACTACTACTACTACTACTATACACTACTACTGCTATACTACTATACTACTACTACTACTATACTAATACTACTACTACTATACTACTACTACATACTACTACTATACTACTATGGACTACTACTAATACTACTACTACTGCTGCCTTTCTACTACTACTACTACTACTACTACTACTACTACTACTACTACTACTACTACTACTACTACTACTACTACTACTACTACACTACTACTGGGACTACTACTACTACTATTACTACTACTATTAAACATACTTTCTTACCTTACTACCTCCATATAATAACCTCAAACACACATGAAAATATATCAAAACTGAAATAAATCAAGAAACACAAAAAGAAGAAATATGGAAATACAAAATCGAAACTCGTTCAATACCTCCATTGTTCTGAAACCTTGCATGCGTGACCTTTGATCTCCTTATTGATCCGCTGCAGGAGGTCATGTCACGTGCCTCATGGTCTCATCAGGTGACCCAATATGAGGGGGTACGTAGTCCACTGTTTGACTGGGGGGAGGGGGGGGGGCATGGAGGCTGAATGAATAGGTGTGTGTCTTGTCAGGTCAGATCAAGTTACATTTGCGAGGTCACAGGGATTAAAGGTCACCAGTTGTTTGGTTGTCTATTTGGGTATTGGGAGTGGTTCGCCCTGGTGGTGGTGGTGGTGGTTGTGATTGTGATTGTGATGGTGGTGGTGGTGGTTGTGGTGGTGGTTAAGTATTTTTTTGTGTGAGTATAGTGAATAAGAAGTGATGGTGGTGATGGTGATGATGGATGGTAACACGTGTTCGTAAAGTATGGTGTTTTAAAGTGATAGTGAGTAGCCCTTCCATCCTCCTCCACCACCATAACCATCGCCACCATTATCATCTCATCTGCATGTCTCTCTACGAACAGACACACACACACACACACACACACACACACACACACACACACACACACACACACACACACACACACACACACACACACACACACACACACACTAATATACACACACATACACACACACACACACACACACCACACACCACACACACACACACACACACACACACACACACACACACACACACACACACACAACACACACACAACAATATACACACACACACACACACACACACACAACACACACACACGGTCCTTCGAATCTTAGCAGTGGTATTATCATTTCCATTTTTACTATTATCATTATTGTAACATCGTTATCATTGTAATTATCGTCAGTGTAACACTCATAAGCAGCATCAATATTTTTATTACCGACGATAATAACTTAGACATTTAAAAAGACCAAATTATTTATATAAAACTACAAAAATACACTAGTCTTTCCAATGTATCAAGTCACTTTAGTCGCTTTAATTTCTACCCATTACCATTATAATTATATATATATATATATATATATATATATATACATTCCTACTCTCCCCCTCTCGAGGGGTTAAATTGTATTTCATTGTCGTATCGAAGTGGATTTAACGGAAAGAAATCTGCTTGTTTTTCTTTCTTTGTTAATCTCTGGAGTGACCTTTTTATGACGTCAGCACTCAGGTGACCCAATGCGCTTGTTATGTTACCTGACCTTTGCCTGGCTTTCCGGGGTGACCTTCATGACCTGTGCAAGACCTACCCTAACCTCTTACTGCCCTTCCTGTAACCTACCCTGACCTGCTTAACTAGTAGGAAACATTATTGTGACTTTTTCCTTACCTTACCTTTTACCTTACGGGGTGACCTTCAGGATTGTTAGGTCAGCTTGATGACGTCACAGACCACCACCATCACCACCATAGCCACCACCACTAATAACAACAACAAAACATAACCTTTAGGATTGCTAAGTCACAGGTTTATGCTTCGTTAGATCCACAGATTCGTCACTCCTCGTTTCATCACAAATCGCCGTAAAAATAATTTCAATGTTAGAGTTGTTAATTGATGAAACAAATTACCAGCAAATGTTGTCGAAGCCAGCACAATAACTTCATTTAAAAACAGACTAGACGCGTACTGTAAAGTAAATGGGTTTTGATATTGCCCTGCGAATTATATTATAACGTCCCCCGGATTGATTAGTGTTAGTGGTAGCATCAGTTAGCATACTTCATATCCTCTCCTTCACTACGAAATTTCCATGTTCTTATCTTCTTTAGGGGCATGGTATCCTTTTCCAACTGTCCACTTACATGTAGTTTGATAGTTAGTTGTATGTAGTTCAGCAGATACCCTCGTTATAGACCAATAGGGTTCCTGGTATCTGTTCTTCCTATGTATTCCTATGTATTCCTCCTCCTCCTCCTCCTCCTCCTCCTCCTCCTCCTCCTCTTCTTCCTCCTCCTCTTCTTCCTCCTCCTCCTCTCCTATGTAATCCTATGTAATCCTCCTCCCTGTCTTTATTCTTTGCCGTCTCAGCTAATGACCGAATTAGATGACAGAGGAACGTGTGGCAGGGTCTGGGGGGGTGGAGGGAGGGTGGCAGGGGCTGAAGGAGGGAGGGAGGCAGGGGGGGCGAGGAGGGAGAAGGGGCACAATGCTTCCTAATTAAGCAGCGTAACTATAAACATCTCATCCTTGTCGTAAATCACTGATCCCTTTCTCCCTTCCTTCCCTCCCTTCTTCTTTCTCTTCCCTCCCTTCCGTCCCTTTCTTGTCCTTCTTTTCTCCCTTCCTCTCTCATCCTTATCTCCCTTCCTTCCCGTATTCTCTCCCTTCCTTCCCTTCTTCTCTCCCTTCCTTCCCTTCCTCTCTCCTTCCCTTCTTCTCTCCCTTCCTTCCCTTCTTCTCTCCCTTCCTTCCCTTCTTCTCTCCCTTCCTTCCCTTCTTCTCTCCCTTCCTTCCCGTATTCTCTCCCTTCCTTCCCTTCTCTTTCCCTTCCTTCCCTTCTTCTCTCCCTTCCTTCCCTTCTCTCTCCCTTCCTTCCCTTCTTCTCTCCCTTCCTTCCCTTCCTCTCTCCTTCCCTTCTTCTCTCCCTTCCTTCCCTTCTTATCTCCCTTCCTTCCCTTCTTCTCTCCCTTCTTTCCTTCCCTCTCCCTTCCTTCCTTCTCTCTCCCTTTCTTCCTTCTTTCTCCCTTCCTTTTCCCTCTCTCTCCCTTCCTTCCCTTCTCTCTCCCTCCTTCCTTCCTCTTCCTTCCCTTCTCTCTCCTTCCTTCCTTCTATCTCCCCTTTCCTTCCTTCTTCTCTCCCTTCCTTCCCTTCCTCTCTCCTTCCCTTCTCTCTCCTTCCTTCCTTCTTATCTCCCTCCCTTCCCTTTTCCCTTCCTTCTTCTTCTCCCTTCCTTTCTCATATATCTTCATTATCGCCCTTTTTTCAATTGATCTTTTAGCCTATGTATTTCTTCCTCTTCCTTATTCTAATTACCTAATATGAGAGAGAGAGAGAGAGAGAGAGAGAGAGAGAGAGAGAGAGAGAGAGAGAGAGAGAGAGAGAGAGAGAGAGAGAGAGAGAGAGAGAGAGAGAGAGAGAGAGATGTAACAAGAAAACAACAAAATGCATCTTCCACGCTCTTTTTTGCACGAACAATTATTTTTATACCATTACTTTATCATCATTTATCTTAACTCATTTTTTTTACCTAACTTTCCCTCATTACTGTCCCATAAAAAGAGAGAGAGAGAGAGAGAGGAGAGAGAGAGAGAGAGAGAGAGAGAGAGAGAGAGAGAGAGAGAGAGAGAGAGAGAGAGAGAGAGAGAGAGAGAGAGAGATTAGAAAAAATTCGCCTTTGATAATACGTATAGTCTTAAATCATATTCTATGGCATCGTTCGTTTACTATCTACTTGACCATAACAATAAAGTCATACTCTTAATGGCGTATTAGTAAGAGGGGTTTAGCCATGCCAGACACAGGTGGGGCAGCGTGTTATGTGTGTCAGGTATGAAAGGCTTAGCAATGGGGTTCAATACACTCCATATAAGGAGGTGGAAGTTAAGTTTTCTTTTTCTTTGTATTCTACGTTTATTTTTTTCACCTAGGTTTGTTTTAGTGT
>JACEEZ010003833.1:50000-57500 GCA_016584305.1 Chionoecetes opilio
CTATCTTTACACCCCCCACCCTAAAAAACCACCCTATTGTACACCCCCAACACCCTACACACCCTATCTTTACACCCCAACACCCCAACACCCTATCTTTACCCCCCAACCCACCCTACAACACCCTATCTTTACCCCCCCAACACCCTACAACACCCTATTTACACCCCCACCCTACAACACCCTATCTTACACCCCCAACACCCTGAAAACACCCTATCTTTACACCCCCAACACCCTACAACACCCTATCTTTACACCCCCAACACCCTACAACACCCTATTTTTTACACCCCCAACACCCAAAATTTTAAAACCCCCAACACCCTACAACACCCTATCTTTACCCCCCCAACACCCTACAACACCCTATCTTTACACCCCCAACACCCTACAAACACCCTATCTTTACACCCCCAACCCCCTACAACACCTTATCTGTACACCCCTCCTTCACCCTACAGCCCCTATCTTTAAAACCCCAACACCCTACAACACCCTATCTGTACACCCCAACACCCTACAACACCCTATCTTTACACCCCCAACACCCTACAACACCCTATCTGTACACCCCCAACACCCTACAAACACCCTATCTGTACACCCTACAACACCCTATTTTACCCCCAACCCAAACACCCTACAACCCCCAACCCTATCTTTACACCCCAACACCCTACAACACCCTATTTTACACCCCCAACACCCTACAACACCCTACTTTACACCCCCAACCCTACAACACCCTATTTTTTACACCCCCAACACCCAAACAACACCCTATATGTACCCCCCAACACCCTAAAAACACCCTATCTGTACACCCCAACACCCTACAACACCCTATCTGTACACCCCCAAAACCACCCTGCAAACACACCACCCTCCTATCCCTCCAACACACTCCTCATTAGCAGTCCCCACCTAACTCCCATCCCCCCTATCCTCCCCCTGCCTCCTCACCCTTCCCTTACATCATATACGTACCCCCCCCGCCCTTCCCCTCCCCTTCCCCCCTTCCCCCCTCCCCCCTTCCCCCTTTTACCCCCTCCCCCTTACCATGTGTTCGCGCTCATAACTCAGTCACTTTATTAGTAGTTATATACATACACACATACACAGCCCCTGGTCTTGACTTTAACCTTAATGAGCGTAATGCCGTAACTCCTCTTCCTCCTCCTCCTCCTCCTCCTCCTCCTCCTCCTCCTCCTCCTCCTCCTCCCTCCTCCTCCTCCTCCTTCCTCCTTCGCCTCCTCCTCCTCCTCCTCCTCTTCTTCTCCATCCATCCATTCCATCTGTTCGTTTCTTCCTCCTTTCCCTCCGGTATTTCTTCTTTTCTCCCTCTATCCCTCCTTCCACCATCATCACCATCACCATCATCACCATCCTCACCACCATCTAACCAAACAAAACAATCACGACAAGTACAGGTAAACAAAACAAGCACAAGACAAGTAAACATTACGTCGTGGGGTTTACAAGTTTACAAGGTGACGCGTTAGCAAGAAGGTATTTTCAAGGAAGCTTTAGGAGTAATTTTTAACCTGTCGTTACCTGTAGTTTATAATCAGTGTGTACCACGTCATTATAAGGGGACGTATCGCCTAACCACGGTACGTATTACCTACCCACGGTACGTACTAACCACGGTACGTACACTTATAAAAGGTAGGCATTAACCTCTTTATGCCCAGATCTTTACTTTGTTCTATGAAAATTGTCTGTTGTTAGCCATAAAATTACGAAAAGTTACTTAATATACCAGATTAGTTAGTCGACAAGGGTATTAAACAGGTCATATCTAAAGAATATTGCTTATAATTCATTAAAATAGTCAAATGATGGCCAAATTACAATGGAAATTACGTTATGGGTCTCAAGGGGTTAAGCAAGGTACGAATGATGAAATACTTTTTTTTCTCATTTTGAAGTATTGTAACGGAATGATCGAAGTGTTTTGACGTGTTTTTGACGTCTATACATTAACTTTACATGGCAATTATAGGATGTTTCACTATGTAACGTGATCTTATCCCACTTACACCACTTACTCGGCACCATTTCTCCCCCCCCCTCCCCTACCCCCGCCCACGTGCTCCAGGTACAGCAGCATAAGACCCCCTCCTCCTCCCCCTTACTCTGCATTCCCCTCGTCGTTTGTACCTCTATAACGTAATCATTCTTCTTATGTTTCAGTTTTCATCGGACATAAATGAAAAAGATGCACGGGCTGAATAAAAGGTCTTATGGTCTTCTAATAATGTCTTCTAATAATGTAAAAATATGGTCTTCTAATGAATTCTAATAATGAATAAATAAAAATTAGTTTATCAAATAATGTTACCATAAAACTACATAAACAAATACCTGGGATCGCATGAAGATCTGCCACCCCAAATTACCTTTATGAAGATTCACTTGCAGGTCACTCTACAGTAGGGTGTAGGGGGTGTACAATAGGGTGTTGTAGAGTGTTGGGGTGTACAGATAGGGTGCTGTAGGGTGTTGGGGTGTACAGATAGGGTGCTGCAGGGTGTTGGGGGTGTAAAGATAGGGTGTTGTAGGGTGTTGGGGGTGTAAAGATAGGGTGTTGTAGGGTGTTGGGGGTGTAAAGATAGGGTGTTGTAGGGTGTTGGGGTGTAAAGATAGGGTGTTGTAGGGTGTTGGGGGTGTAAAGATAGGGTGTTGTAGGGTGTTGGGGGTGTAAGATAGGGTGTTGGGGGTGTACAGATAGGGTGATGGAGGGTGTTGGGGGTGTACAATAGGGTGTTTGTAGGGTGTTGGGGGTGTACATATAGGGTGTTGTAGGGTGTTGGGGGTGTACATATAGGGTGTTGTAGGGTGTTGGGGGTGTACATATAGGGTGATGGAGGTTGTACAGATAGGGTGTTTGTAGGGGGTGTTGGGGGTGTAAAGATAGGGTGTTGTAGGGTGTTGCGGGTGTAAAGATAGGGTGTTGTAGGTGTTGGGGGTGTAAAGATAGGGTGTTGTAGGGTGTTGGGGGTGTACAGATAGGGTGTTGTAGGGTGTTGGGGTGTACAGATAGGGTGTTGTAGGGTGATGGAGGGTGTACAGATGGGTGTTGTAGGGTGTTGGGGGTGTACAGATAGGGTGTTGTAGGGTGTTGGGGGTGTACAGATAGGGTGTTTGTAGGGTGTTGGGGGTGTACAGATAGGGTGTTGTAGGGTGATGGAGGGTGTACAGATAGGGTGGTTGTAGGTGGGTTTGGGGGTGTACAGATAGGGTGTTGTAGGGTGTTGGGGGTGTAAAGATAGGGTGTTGTAGGGTGTTGGGGGTGTACAGATAGGGTGTTGTAGGGTGTTGGGGGTGTAAAGATAGGGTGTTGTAGGGTGTTGGGGGTGTAAAGATAGGGTGTTGTAGGGTGATGGAGGGTGTACAGACAGATAGGGTGTTGTAGGGTGTTGGGGGTGTACCAGATAGGGTGTTGTAGGGTTTTGGGGGTGTAAAGATAGGGTGTTGTAGGGTGTTGGGGGTGTACAGATTGTAGGGTGAAGAAGGGGTGTACATATAGGGTGTTGTAGGGTGTTGGGGGTGTACAGATAGGGTGTTGTAGGGTGTTGGGGGTGTAAAGATAGGGTGTTGTAGGGTGTTGGGGGTGTAAAGATAGGGTGTTGTAGGGTGTTGGGGGTGTACTACAGATAGGGTGTTGTAGGGTGATGGAGGGTGTACAGATAGGGTGTTGTAGGGTGTTGGGGGTGTAAAGATAGGGTGTTGTAGGGTGTTGGGGGTGTAAAGATGGGTGTTGTAGGGTGTTGGGGTGTAAAGATAGGGTGTTGTAGGTGATGGAGGGTGTACAGATAGGGTGTTGTAGGGTGTAGGGGGTGTAAAGATAGGGTGTTGTAGGGTGTTGGGGTGTACAGATAGGGTGTTGTAGGGTGTTGGGGGTGTACAGATAGGGTGTTGTAGGGTGTTTGGGGGTGTAAAGATAGGGTGTTGTAGGGTGATGGAGGGTGTAAAGATAGGGTGTTGTAGGGTGTAGGGGGTGTAAAGATAGGGTGTTTGTAGGGTGTTGTGGGTGTAAAGATAGGTGTTGGGGGTGTAAAGATAGGGTGTTGTAGGGTGTTGGGGTGTAAAGATAGGGTGTTGTAGGGTGTTGGGGTGTAAAGATAGGTGTTGTAGGGTGTTGGGGTGTAAAGATAGGATGTTGTAGGGTGTTGGGGTGTAAAGATAGGATGTTTTTAGGGTGTTGGGGTGTAAAGATAGGGTGTTGTAGGGTGTTGGGGTGTACAGATAGGGTGTTGTAGGGTGTTGGGGTGTACAGATAGGGTGTTGTAGGGTGTTGGGGGTGTAAAGATAGGGTGTTGTAGGGTGTTGGGGGTGTACAGATAGGGTGTTGTAGGGTGTTGGGGGTGTAAATATAGGGTGTTGTAGGGTGATGGAGGGTGTACAGATAGGGTGTTGTAGGGTGTTGGGGGTTTAAAGATAGGGTGTTGTAGGGTGTTGGGGGTGTAAAGATGGGGTGTTTTTAGGGTGATGGAGGGTGTACAGATAGGGTGTTGTAGGGTGTTGGGGGTGTAAATATAGGGTGTTGTAGGGTGTTGGGGTGTAAAGATAGGGTGTTGTAGGGTTCACTTGCTCAATTTTGATCATTATAACGTATGGGGTTTTGCTGAACAATGGTTTAACCCTTTGAGACCCAGAACGTAATTTCCATTATAATTTGAGTACCTTTAGACAATTTTTTTAGTGAATATAAGCAATAATTTATAGATATGACCTGTTTAGTATCCTTGTCCACTAACTAATCTATAATAATATAAGCGAAAGTGTGTGTGTGTGTGTGTGTGTGTGTGTGTGTGTGTGTGTGTGTGTGTGTGTGTGTGTGTGTGTGTGTGTGTGTGTGTGTGTGTGTGTGTGTGTGTGTGTGTGTGTGTGTGTGTCCGCTCCAGGCGCCGCCCCCTGTGGCGGAATCCCCTCATATGGCACAGTTTTGGAACCGGCTCGAGCAGGGGAAGGTTTTAAGCCTATTTATGAGATGATCCGATCACTTTTTTTTTTTCTTCTTTTTTTTAGCAGCCTATTAGCGAGAATTGTGAAAAAAAGTGGGTTGCGCGAATTGAGGAAACCTTGATGTAGGGTGATGGGTAATGGGTGAGTGAATGGGTGGGGTGATGGGTAATGGGTGTGGGGTGATGGGTGAGTGAATGGGTGGGGGGTGATGGGTGATGGGTGAGGGAATAGATGGGGGGTGATGGGTAATGGGTGAGTGAATGGGTGTGTGGTGATGGATAATGGGTGAGTGAATGGGTGGGGGGTGGTGGGTAATGGGTGAGTGAATGGGTGGGGGTTGATGGGTCATGGGTGAGTGAATGGGTTGGGGGTGATGTGAATAGGTTGGCGTTAATACATACATTTCTACATCCATGATTTCAGGAAAGCTAGAAGGGGCTATCTGGAGAGTCACCACCTATGTTTGGTGGGCCGAAGGCCCACCAAACACAGGTGGTGGGCCTTCTTCGGCCCACCAATAGCCCTCCGCAGGAGCTAGCCAAAAAGTCCGCCCGGAGGGCGGCTTTGCGGCTAGTTTGGTATATTTAGTTACTTTTCGTAATTTTATGGCTCGACAACACACATTTTTTATAGCAAAGGAAAGGTCTGGGCGTGAAGGGGTTGATGAAAATAGTGAGATAGGCTGAAAAAGAACTCAACACCATAAACTATTAGGTATTTTTGTATTAGTTGTTGTAACATTTCAACACAATTGTATTTCTGCACTAGGAGAGAAAGATGAAACATGGAAAAATTAAAGACAAAAACTAAAGGAACGTAAACAAGACAAACATTCTTAAAAAACACAGAACAAATCATGAAAAAAGCTCAAGGAAAAAAGGAGACAAAAAAAACATCCTTGAAAAACATCGCAAAATAATGAGAAAAGCTTAAAGAGAAAAACTAAAGGATCATTAAGGAGACAAACATCCTTCAAAAACATCCGCTTGGGTAATAATATAAATGTTTGCATCTGCTTTGCATGTTTGGGGTGGAGCGGGAGTGCGTGGAGCGTCGAGTATGTCCCGAGGCTGAGGTGAGGTAATTGCAGGTGCGAATCGTAAATACCTGTGTGAGGTTTATGATATCTGCCGTGGGCGAGGATGGAATGGGAGTGGGAGGGGGGAGGGAAGGGGGAGGGGGAGAGGGATGGAAGGGGTAGAGGGTGAGGGAGGGGTAGGGGAGAGGTGGGGAAAGGGAAAGGGTGAGAGAGGGAAGGGGGAGAGGGAGAGGGAGGGGGAAAAGGGATGTGGAAGGGGTAGAGGGAGGGGGGGAAGAAGGGAATGGAAGGAATGGTGTGGGAGGGTTAGGGGCCGGAGGGAAGTTTCTGAAATGATCAATCTGTCTGTCTGTGTGTCTGTTTTCTCTCTCTCTCTCTCTCTCTCTCTCTCTCTCTCTCTCTCTCTCTTCTCTCTCTCTCTCTCTCTCTCTCTCTCGTCTCTCTCTCCTCTCTCTTCCTCTCTCTCTTCCGTCTCTTCTCTCTCTTCTCTCTCTCTCTTCTCTCTCCTCTCTCTCTCTCTCTCTCTCTCTCTCTCTCTCTCTCTCTCTCTCTCTCTCTCTCTCTCTCTCTCTCTCTCTCTCTCTCTCTCTCTCTCTTTTTAGGTTATGCCACCCAGCCCTTCATTTCCTGATCTTCATGAAAAAAATACTCATACATATTATCTATAACTGTCTTTGGAAGTAACTACTAACTACGTTTATTAGTAGTAAAAAACACATGTAGTGATCATGATAGTAATAACAATGAATAATAATGTTGGCTGATAATAATAACAGTAATGACAACCAAGATAATCGTGATAATGATACCTATGACAACCCTCCATAAGCACACTTTCTTCTCCATAAGCACTCTTTTCTCCCCCTCGCCTTCACATCGTTAGCGTCGTTGCATAAGTTGGTCTAATGGTTCTCAGCGCGTGGATAGTCCCGGCGACAGTGTTTTGATGATGCGGAGCAAGTCAGGTGATGGGTGCCACGCGTAGGTCCTTAAGAGGGCGTCCCCAGGTGAGCGGCTGAGGCGGGGCTGATGGATGATAGGTGTGTGTGTGTGTGTGTGTGTGTGTGAGTGTGAGTGTGAGTGTGAGTGTGTGTGTGTGTGAGTGTGAGTGTGAGTGTGTGTGTGTGTGTGTGTGTGTGTGTGTGTGTGTGTGTGTGTGTGTGAGTGTGAGTGTGAGTGTGTGTGAGTGTGAGTGTGTGTGTGTGTGTGTGTGTGTGTATGTGTGTGTCATTCACCCATGGTCTTGTCCACGCGAGCTCATTATTACCGATCTTTGGGTAATGCTGGGACCTCACACACCCCACACCCCCATCCCTTTGCTCAAGGGGGATAGTAACCGCCCGATTTGTCAGTCAAAAGTTCCTAGGAGCAGTGAGGATTCGAACCGGCTAACCACAGAATGACGCGCCCACGCTTTTATCCACTTGATCATGGTGGCGGGCATGGGTGTGTAGAGAGAGAAAAAAAATAATGGATACACACATGAC
>JACEEZ010003833.1:62500-80000 GCA_016584305.1 Chionoecetes opilio
ACGGTTGCGTTCCGTACATTCCTACATTGCCACCCTCTTTCTTCGCTTATTTGTTAAGGATAGTTTTTTTTTTTTTTTTTCATATGCGTTGTTTTTGTTTTTGTTTTTTTGTAGTCATATTCGTTAGTTTTTTTTTTCTTTGCTAGTAACATTCGTAAGATTTTTTTTTTCAGTCCTATTTGTTAGTTTTTTTCTTCTGTTTAGTCATATTCGTTAGTTTTTTTTTTTTAGGTAGTCAAATTCGTTAGTTTTTTTCCTTCTCTTTTTTTAGTCAAATTCGTTATTATTATTTTTTATATATATATTATATATATATATATATATATATATATATATATATATATATATATATTATATATATATATATATATATAATATATATATATATATATATATATATATATATATATATATATATATATATATATATATATATATATATATATATATATATAATATTGTTGTCATATTCGTTATATTTTTCTTTTTTTGCAGTCATATTCGTTAGTTTTTTCTCTTTTTGTCGTCTTGTGGATCACGACCTTTCCTTGCAGTGACTCTTCATACTCATCGCCGTCATTTAACAGACGACTCATCCAGTCCGGAACCTCAAACAGCCCGCAGAACGGCTACTTGTGACCTTTCGTTTGTTTTTGAACTGGCTAGAAATCCTTGTCTCGTTTAGTACTTACTTTCTGGATCCACTTCCTCAAGCCGTCGATTGCCCGCAAACTTAAAAAAGGACAGCCTCTATTATTATTTTGAGTCACACAAAACATATCATATTCTTCTTCTTAAGAACTAAAAAAGCCTGTTTGTCTTATGTCCGATAATGTCTGATTTGGTACTTCCTTTCTTCCTTTCTTCCTTCCTTCCTTCCTTTCTTCTTCCTTCCTTCCTTTCTTCCTTCCTTCTTTCGCCTCATGACGCACGTGTGAGGGTTATATTATATAGCACGTCATTCATCTTCGTGTTATTGGTGTACCATTTATTTTCTCTTCGATCACTACTCTTCCCATGTTTCCTATGTAGTACGATTTCCCCTTCTCTTCCTATGTATTTATGCACCGTAGTACTATCTTCCTATGTACTGTAATACGATTTCCCCTCCCTTCCCTTCCCTTATATCCTATGTAGTACGATTTCCCCTTCTCTTCCTATGTATTTATGCACCGTACTTATATCTTGTTATGTAGTACGATTTCCCCTCCTTCTCTTCCCTTGTTTTTATGCACCGTAGTACTGTCTTGCATGTTAAGGGTGGCGGTGGCTGGACGCATTTTGAGACGCGGTGTGGCATTAAGGAACAGGTTGTGGCGGGTGGGCGATCTCTATCAGTGCTACTTCTGAACCTCCTTCGCCTCCATGCTAGCCTTCACGCCGCGTCTAATGGTGGGCTGCGAGGCGGGGGCGGAGCGAGGGCGGGACGCGAGATACAGAAGGATAGAGATAAGAAGGATAGAGAAGATACAGAGGCAAGGAAGAACTAGAACTAAAGCCTCCTAACATAGCAAAGAAATAACACACACGCGAGGTATTACCACTATAATCACACTTTGGAAGAACATAAGTGTCATAACATGGGAAAAAATAAAACGCACACGAGGTATTAAACTATATAGTCACACTTTGGAAGACCTAATGCCTCCTAACATAGCAAAAAAATAACACACACACGAGGTATTACCACTATAATCACACTTTGGAAGAACTAAAGCCTTCTAACATGGGACAAAAAATAGCAAGAGGTATTAGTACTATAATCACACTTTTTTTTTTCCTGTCTACTGTTGTGGGTTAAAGTTTCCGATGCTTATGGGAAAAATTGAGTGGAAAAAGTAACTAAAGCCTCCTAACATGGGGAAAAAATAGCAAGAGGTATCTAATATACTATAGGAGTAGCCGTGTGTCTCTGTGTGTGTGTGTGTGTGTGTGTCTGTCTGTCTGTCTGTTTTGGGTAGCCGAAACTGTAAATTCAATTTTGATGAGATTAGGTTAAAAAAATCGCAAATAAATCGTAGGTGGTAAGCGGCTTGGTCCCATGTCGATTGAATCATTTTGAAGGGGAGTTTGGGCTAAAAACTCTTTTAGGAGTATTAAATTACAGGAAAAACTCTGCTGTGACGTCTTGCCGCATTCCACAAACTCAGTAGACTCATGGACTTACCGTTTGTGTGCGTGTGTGAGTGTGTGTGTGTGTTGGAATCACACGGAACACAAAGGGTTGGAATCACACGGAACGTGGTCTACCCCAAGGCACTTTGACCAGTGACCATCGACAGCAACAACACGATTGGAGTTTGCAATCACATGTTGTCTAATATATACTACTACTACAAACATCAATACATGGGTCCCAAGGGCCCACAAGCACTTGTGTTAAATCTATGGGACTGGATGACACGTTTGAAAAATCTATACTTCTTACCCAGAGAGAGAGAGAGAGGGGGAGAGAGAGAGAGAGAGAGAGAGAGAGAGAGAGAGAGAGAGAGAGAGAGAGAGAGAGAGAGAGAGAGAGAGAGAGAGAGAGAGAGAGAGAGAGAGAGAGAGAGAGACGAAAAAGTATATAGGAGAAAATAAGGTTGTCTCTAAGAGCGTACTCAGAAAGACTAAGCAGAGAGCGTACTTAGAGACGAAGGAATTTTCTCACACTTGTTAGATTTATGGGACTGAAAGACATTTTTTTTTCATCATCTGTTATCAGTAATAGAGGAGAAAATAAGGTTGTTTCTAAGAGCATACTAGAGACTATGGATTTTTCTCTCACTTGTTAGATCTATGGGACTGTATGACATATGACATATGTTTTCTTTCATCATTTGGTCAGTATTTTGTCGTGATAATCTGGCGGGAAAGAGGTGTGGGTCGTATTGTGGGGGATTTCGGAAGACACATTGCGGAAGACCCATCTGCCGGCGTTCCCTGACAACCGTGGAGCTTAGAACATAAGAACATAAGAAAATAAGGAAGCTACAAGAGGCCGCGAGGCCTACACGTGGTAGTTCCTGTCACCTAACACTACCTACATCCACCTTTCATCCCCATCCATGAACCTATCCAGCTCCCCTTTAAAGCTCCCTAATGACTCCGCACTAACTACCTGTCTACTGAGACCATTCCACTCATTCTTAAGCTTAAGGGCCTCACACTCCTCCCGCGCCCCTAACACCTATATGCCACCTGCCCTTGAAGCTCGGTTCACACGTAACGATTTCGCCGTGCGCCGTCCCGCACAAGACGTCGTGTCTGTGGAGAGCGCGCCGTGGTATGCAGGACTTTCCGCCGTGAGTCACAGGACACGAGCACGCGCGTCCCCCCCGTCACTTGGCTCCATTCTCTCATCATGGATACTCAGGACCACTTGCTGTATCTATTATTTTATGTTATTATTTTATGTTATAATGCAAAAACGTATTCAGGTTCTTTCTTCTTTGAACTTGGTTTTTCCATCGTTAAAAAAATTTGGGTTTCCCCCCCGGGGAAAAAAAGGGGGAAAAGGGGGAAAAAGGGGGGGCCGAAAAGAAAAAAAAAAAAAGGGGGGGGAAAAAAACCCGGGGGAAAAAACCCCCCCCAAAAAACCCCAAAAGGGAAAAGGGAAAAAAAAACCCCACAAAACAGAAAGGGGAAAAAAAAACCCCCAAAAACCGGGGAAAAAAAAAAGGGGGGGGAACGAAAAACCCCCCCAAAAAAGGGGGGGAAAAAGGGGGGGGGGGTTTTTTTGGGGGGGGAAAAAAGGAAACCCACCCCCCCAAACCGGGAAAAAAAACAAAAAAAAAAAAGGGGGGGGGCCCCCGGGGGAAAATTTCCCCCCCCCCCCCCCAAAAAACCCCCCCCCCCCCAAAACCCCCCAAAAACCCCAACCCCCCCCAAAAACCCCCGGGGGCCCCCCCCAAAAAAGGGGGGAAAAAACCCCCCCCCCCCAACGCCCCCCCCAAAGGGGGCCCCCCCCAAGGGGGGCCCCCCCCCCCGGGGGGGGCCCCGGGGGAACCCCCCAAAAAGGGGGCCCCGGGCCCCCCCCCCAAAAGGGGCCCCCCGGGCAAAAAGGGAACCAAAAAAAAGGGGAAAAAAAAAAAAAAAAAAAGGGGGGGGCCCCCCCCCCCGGGGGGAAAAAAAAAAAAAAAAAGGGGGGAAAAAAAGGGGAAAAAACCCCCCCCCAAAAAAAAAAAAGGGGGGGGCAGCAGCAGCAGCAGCACCCCCCCCCCCCCCGGGGGGGGGGGGGGGGGGGCACAGCAGCCCCAGCAGCAGCCCGGCAAAAGCCCCCCCCAAAGCAGGGGAAGGAAAAGGGCCCCCCGGGGGGGCCCCCCCCAAAACCCCCCTTTTTGGGTTTCCGGGGGGGGGGGGGTTTTTTTTTTTCCCCCCTTTTTCCCCCCCTTTTTTTTTCCTTTTTTTTTCCCCCCCCCCCTTTTTTTTTTTTCCCTTTTTTTTTAAAAAAAAATTTTAAATTTTTTTTTTCCCCCCCGGGGGGAAAAAAAACCCCTTTTTTTGGGCCCTTAAAGATTTCCCCTTTGCCCTAATCCAAGCTGCCTTTGCAGGGAGGAGTTAGCGCCCCCGCGGCAGCCAGCAAGTTGGAACCTTATGAGGCTTGGGTTGAGGGGGAGGAAAAATGCTTCAGTAAAACTCTACAAAAAGTCATTATTCTGTCTGTGAAGGTGTTGGGGGCGGCCACAGATTGGGGAAACCCAAAAGAGGGTTGGGGTTGAGGGTGGGAAAGACGGTACCTAAAGTCATTTTTTTCCGTATTTTTTCTCATGTGTATTTTTTCCTTAACGACCCCGAGGGGGAAACCCCCAACACGATACCTTTGGGCGGCGTTTCTTACCCGCTTAAATCCTACCTCATTATCCCTTGGGCGGGGGACCCTCTGGCCCGGGGTTTGGAAGGTATAACCTTTTTGGTTTTACCCGCATTTTTTCAAAGGGGGATTCCCCGATTTAGAACTACGAAACACCAGACTCAAATCCTGGGTAATTAAGAATCCCCCTGTCCGCCCACGCACCTCAAAAGGGGGAAAAAAGCGGGGGAGCGGCTTTTTCGGGGCCGTGTACCGGGCAAGCTGGGGCTGGGGCCGCGACCAGATCGTGCGGGTGGCCAAAAACAAAGGGGCCCGAGGGTTCGCCAAAACTGGGGCTGGAAAACTCGTAGGAGGCAGAGATCCTCACCTCTGAAAGGGGGTGGGGTGCCGTGCCGCAGCTTTTTACGGGGTGACGGACCCTCGGGCCCCCCCCCTGGGCATGGGCCCCGTGCGGGGGGCTTTGCTAAACGCTTTACACGCTGAAGGGGGATCCCGCTGTGGGCCCACGCGCCCTGGTGAAGCTGTGTGACGTGGTGCGGCCCTTCCCCGCGTGCGGGATCACGGGACGGCGATCCACCGGGCCCAAAGTGATGGTGGGCGGGTGAGGAGGGAGAGATGGAGGTCACGCTGCTCGACTTTGGGCTGGCCGAGCGCCCCCCGGACCGGGGCCCGTCCGATGGCGACGTGTTTGCCCTGGTGAAATTTTTCCCCGCCCTTCCTCCCCGAACGGGGGGGCTGGGGGGCCGGGGGGGGGGGGAGGGGTGGGCCCCCCTGCGGGGGGCGGCAAACCTCAACACTGTGGGGACCTGCCGGCGAAAGGGCCCCCAAAGGGTCCCCGGCCTCCCAAAGCAGTGGGGAGGCGGAGGTTTAAAAAATAAGAAAATATAAAATAAGGAAAAAAATGTTTTATAAATGTCAAGGGGTTTCTTCACCACCCCGACAAAATGTGCGTGTTTCTTTCTTTACTTTTGAATCCCATGTTTGTTTTACAATCCCTTTTTATTATTGAACCCAAATCCCAATACTATAAAAGTTTTATTTCTACTACCCTCCCGCTAACAATTTTTCTGCTATTAGCTGCTGCTGCTACTCCCTTTTTAAAAATTTTTAAAGGTTTAATTTTTTTTTTCCCCTAATTTTCCCCTCTCCTCTCTCTCTCTCTCTCCCCTCTCTTCCTCTCTCGTTTTTTTTTTTTTTTCCCCTTTTTCCCCTTTTTTTTGGTTTTCCCCCTTTTTTTCCTTTTCCCTTTCCTCAAAATTTTTTCCCTTTTTTTAAAACTCATTTCGTTTACTTTCCTTTTTGTCCCTTTGGGAAATCCTCTTTTTTATCTCGTGTTTCTTCTCTTCATTAAAAATTTTTCCCTTTTAAAAATTCCTTTTTCTCTCCCAAAAATTTTCTCCAAAAACGGTTTTTGATTTGTTTTTTTTTTGCCCCTGCCATATCTCGCTTACCACCCCCATGAAGGACTAATCTTTTGTCATATTTTTTTTTTTTTTTTCTCCTCTCCTTCCCCCTCTCTCTCCCCCTCCTCTCTCTCTTTTCCCCTCTCTCCCTTTTCTCTCTCTCCCCTTTTCTCTCTCCCCCCTCCTTTTCTCTCTCTCCTCCCCTTTTCGTTTTTTCCCCTCTTCCCTTCTCCTCTCTTTTCTCTTCTCTCTCCTGCAACAAAACCCAAAGCTCCTTGGGTTACGTGAACCAAAAGGGAAAAAAATTTAAAAGACAGAAAAATATCTAGAAAAGGGTAAAGATAAATTTTTTCGTTCTATGAGGCGGGGGAAAAACCCTAGTAATTTCTTGGCTTTTAAAGACGAGGGGTTTTTATCCAAAGCCCCCGCCGCCCCAGCCCGCCCCCCGCCCACAGCCCCCTACACCCCGCCCCCCACCACCCCACCCACCCCCCACACCCCCCACAAACCCCCCCCACGCCCCCACCCACAGCCACGCCCATGTGTAAGGCAAGGCCCAGGAAAAATGTCACGGGGGGGATATTGCTTTTGCTAGGTTTTCCCACAACCCTTTGTATCTATGTGCCGAGGGTACAAGCCCCTAAAACACCAACCACTAAAACCCCACCACTAAAACCTACACACTCCAAAAAAGGAGTAAATTTAGGTTCCTTACCAACACCAAGGGTACTAACCCCCAAACAAACTAAATAAAAGGGGCCACTAAAAACAAAAAAGCAAAAAAAAAAGCTTGTCTATACTCCAAAATACTCTACTACTCAAATTCTGAAACTTTTTGCCTTAACTTATCTACCCTTTTAACCATCTCTGTGATTAAAAACTTTTTTAAATATTAAAAAAAATAAAAAAAAATACCCACTGAAAGGGGTTTACAGAAAGGTTTTTTGGACTGTCCCCCCGATAGGGAAATCCCCGCCGAAACCCACCAGAACTCTCCCGACTTGGAACCTCGCCGACGTGTAAATTTTCGGCTCCCCCTTTAACTTGTTATTACTATAATCACACTTTTTTTTCTTGTCTACTGTTGTGGGTTAAAGTTTCCGATGCTTATGGGAAATTTGCGGAAAGTTTATGGGAAGTTGAAGGAAATAAGTAACTGAAGTCTCCTAATATGAAAAAAAAAAAAAAGCAAGAGGTGTTAGTATTATAATCACACTTTTTTGTTGTGTCTACTAAAACTTATATATACTTGTACAACATTATGGTTTTATACTTCCTTTCTTCCTTGCTTCCTTCATTTTTTTCTTTCTTTCTTTTTCTTT
This sequence comes from Chionoecetes opilio, assembly GCA_016584305.1. Lineage (NCBI taxonomy): Eukaryota > Metazoa > Arthropoda > Malacostraca > Decapoda > Majidae > Chionoecetes > Chionoecetes opilio. The sequence continues at coordinate 70,018 of JACEEZ010003833.1, forward strand.
CTTTCTTTCTTCCTTCCTTCCTTCCTTCCTTCCTTCTTTCCTTCCTTTTTTCGCCCAGTTTTAAGGCTGCCGGCCTCACCAGGGACAAACAACATGGCTTTGTGTTCTAACTTCTAGGTAACAAGTTTTTTCGTGTTTGTGTTTATTTATAGACTGGTTACAAGTGTCGTTTTATTACACTGTGTCTTTGGTCACCTCCTCCTCGTCGTCCTCCTCCTCCTCCTCTCCCACTCCTCCTTCCTCCTCCTCCTCCTTTCCCCCTCCTCCTCCTCCTCCTCCCCCTCCTCCTCTCCTCCTCCTCCCTCTATTTCCCGAGTAAACAGTCACTACTACAACTTTTGACCTGTGACGGGTTGTGGTTCAGTAAGGGCCCTGACAGTTAGTGACAACCATCGGGATTTATATACCAGGGGTCACTGCTGCAGGGGGCATTGAAGTGCACGGGGGTCCTACTTGGAAAAGGGACTACACCGCAGTGGATTGAACGGAGCTGGAGGCTGATTGGGCTGCTTTCCTCCCAAGAAAGCGCCAGGCAAGGCTGCCGCACCACCCTTGAACTTCCATACTGAGCCTACACCAACACTACATTAGACCTCATGACACACACAGATAGCCCCGAGTTAACGGTTACCACTACTACTCTCGACCTGTGACGGGCTGTGGATCAGTAAGGGTCCTGACAGTTAGTGACCACCATCGGGATTTAAGGTACCAGGGGCCACTGCTGCAGGAGGTATTGACGTGTACGGCGTCCTACATGGAAAGTATACAATCCGCAGTGGATTGAATGGAGCTGGGGCCTGATTGACTGCTGCCTCCCAAGAAAGCGCCAGGCAAGGCTGCCGCACCACCCTTGAACCTCCACACTGTGTTCCCACCATTATAAAACACACATAACATGACCTATCTATCAAGCACTAAACCTACCCCCACAAACTAGTAGTAGTTCAGCTTTCAACTTTCCTCACAAATTCCATGCAGTTTTTCTATATTGCATGATATAACTTCATTTCCGACCAGCTTCGGCTGGAGGGATGGGTGGGTGGGGAGGAGCCTTCTACTTCCTATCCTTTCTCTCTTATTATCTAGTTAGTGTAGTGTAGTTAAAGCAAACAGCCTTGTAAGGACCTATTGGTCTGTTGATGTTTGTGTTTCCTTTGTAATCCTTTGTAATCCTTTGTAATCCTCCTCCTCCTCCTCCTCCTCCTCCTCCTCCCTCCTCCTGAAGTCTTTTTTCCAACACCTTCACCTCTTCCATCATTCCACCATTCCATCTTTTCCTCCTCCCCATCCTGATTATGTTCAGTCATACTTAGTCATACAGTCATACTTCCATCTATTCTTTTTTTTCTCTCCTAATGTTCCTGTTCATGCTTCATCTTTTCCTCCTCTTCATCAAGCTTTATCTTTATCTTCCTCTTATTTATCTATCCTCCTCTTCCTCCTGTTCCTGCCTCTCTTTGTGTTACATTCTTAATAAGTATCTCAATGTCTTCACTATTATATTCATGGGTACTCTCTCTCTCTCTCTCTCTCTCTCTCTCTCTCCTCTCTCTCTCTCTCTCTCTCTCTCTTCTCCTCTCTCTCTTCTCTCTCTCTCTCTCTCTCTCTCTCTCTCTCTCTCTCTCTCTCTCTCTCTCTCTCTTTCTGTACCCGCGTTCTCAGGAGTACCAAGATGGCGTGTGAGAAATGAGACGCAATCAGACCGGTAATGACGAGGGGCAGTCTTCGCCTCTCTGTCTCTATGGCCCACCCGCACACCCTCTCTCTCTCTCTCTCTCTCTCTCTCTCTCTCTCTCTCTCTCTCTCTCTCTCTCTCTCTAGCCCGTCAGGGTGGCAAGGTTGGTAGAGATGTGAGTTCCCAATGTGCAGCGTCCCTGTGCATTCGGTCAGCGGTTCGAGTCCGCCTAGTTCATGCTGACGTGGCGGCGCTTTGTATAGTCAATAACCTTGTATTTGGTACTTGCAAAGTGTCTAGATAGGATGAAAATCTTATCTTATCTTATCTCTCTCTCTCTCTCTCTCTCTCTCTCTCTCTCTCTCTCTCTCTCTCTCTCTCTCTCTCTCTCTCTCTCTCTCTCTCTCTCTCTCTCTCTCTCTCTCTCTCTCTCTCTAGCGTACCAAGATGGCCGTCACAGGGCACGCAGTATATAAAAAAAGGTCACTCTAGGGTATATCAACGTGAAAGAAACAATTTGCGGCCACCTTTTCAAAATTGTCGACGGAAATCAATCAGGTGAGCCCCCAAGGTGATGCATTGGACTCTTTACCTTTATGACTGCACTTGTCTTTAAAGGGAACGCTTTTTATTGTCTGTGGTTGTAAGTCGCCGCCTCGGGACCCTCATTTCAGGCCCGCCCCTCTTACTAGCTTTTACTTAACCTACAAAGAGAGTTAGCATATTTCTTAAAATACATGTCTTCTTTGTTTGAACTGATTCAAATTTGGCTTCATCTTTTACGAAACAAGGCGGCCAGAATTGAACAGCACATTTTAGCTTAGGGAGATAATAAGATAATAAGATAGAGGAGTTAACCTTCGAAAGATAGTGAATAAACCTCCCTTAACCTTCGAAAGATAGTGAATAAACCTCCCTTGACCTTCGAAAGATAGTTAATATATCTCCCTTAACCTTCGAAAGATAGTGAATAAACCTCCCTTAACCTTCGAAAGATAGTGAATAAACCTCCCTTAACCTTCGAAAGATAGTGAATAAACCTCCCTTAACCTTCGAAAGATTGTGAATATATCTCCCTTAACCTTCGAAAGATAGTGAATATATCTCCCTTAACCTTCGAAAGATAGTGAATACACCTCCCTTAACCTTCGAAAGATAGTGAATAAATCTTCCTTAACCTTCGAAAGATAGTGAATATATCTCCCTTAACCTTCGAAAGATAGTGAATATATCTCCCTTAACCTTCGAAAGATAGTTAATAAATCTCCCTTAACCTTCGAAAGATAGTGAATATATCTCCCTTAACCTTCGAAAGATAGTGAATAAACCTCCCTTAACCTTCGAAAGATAGTGAATATATCTCCCTTAACCTTCGAAAGATAGTGAATAAACCTCCCTTAACCTTCGAAAGATAGTGAATATATCTCCCTTAACCTTCGAAAGATAGTGAATAAACCTCCCTTAACCTTCGAAAGATAGTGAATATATCTCCCTTAACCTTCGAAAGATAGTGAATAAATCTTCCTTAACCTTCGAAAGATAGTGAATATATCTCTCCCTTGCACTCATTGTAGACTATTAGAAAGGACACCCAAATAACGCCTCCAGTTACCAGGGTGACGTCACGAGAGGTTAATTACAGTCCCCTTGACCTGTGATTAGCAGTGACCTCCTCCTTACCTTCCTTTAAACTTTTCCTTTCTTACTCAGTCAATCGGTAAAGTTCACATTTATAACGAGAATTAGACGTGAATTGACCTGTTTTTTTCACCAGCGTTTCATCTTGTGCTGTGTAGGATGCGAGGGAGTCCTGTGGGATGCTGTGAGGTACTCTCACTCTGGGGGGGTTTTTCAAGTAAATAGTTGAGGTAAAGGGACAAGTAGGGAGTTTTGTTTCAAGTTTGGGGAGGCAGTAGCAGGGTGGTTAGCGTCTCGGCGTTCTCAGTGACCCGAGTTCGATCCCGAGTGAGAACAAAAAATCCACTTAAAACCTTTCTGCACCGTCGAGTGGCCTAAGAACACCCCCAGCTTTTCCATTAACCCCTCCCTTCGTTTGTGGTGCATCGGGGGTTTCACAGGGGGGGGGGCATGACCTCTAATAAACAGGCGTCACTATAAAAAACCCTTTCCTGCGCCCCCAGGGGGCGGGGCCCAAAACCATCCCCCCCTCAAGTAAACCCTCCGGGGCCCTACCATCCCCACCCCCCTGGAGGTCAATCCCTACAGGCGCTATAGGAACGAATGTAAAAAAAAAAAAAAGAAAGGGCGGAGAGAAGGAGGGGGTGTCAGGGGGTCAGAAGGGAAAGGAAGGCAGAGAGGACGCATTGCTTATAGGGCAGTAGGAGTAGGTTAGGAGTAGTTAGGTTAGTTAGGAGTAGTAAGGTAAGGTGAAGCATGTTACCCAAGACTTGTCAGGGAAGATATTCATGGCGCCTTGAAGTTATCGCTGCTGGCACGTCCATTGGTCTCTCTCTCTCTCTTCTCTCTCTCCCCTTTCCCCTTCTCTCTCTCTCCCCTCTTTCTCTCTTTTCCTTTTCCTTCTCTCCTCCCCCCCGCCAAAATCATAGAATACTTGTTTTTTGTACATGAAAGGGGAAAGAGGAACAAGGGGCGATAAGAGGAGAGAGAGAAAAGAGAGAGAGAGAGAAGAGAGGGGAGGGGAGAGAGAGGAGGGGGGGGCGGGGAGAGAGAGAGAGAGAGAGAGAGGGGGGGTAAAATGAAGTAGTTTAAAATGTCTTCTCTCTTAACACAACAAACAAAAAACCAAAGTAAGAGGAGGTGGAGAACAAGCAATTCACTTCAATAAAACTACAAAGTAAACATTACAATGCTTGGAGGAGGGAGGAGGAGGAGAAGGAGGAGGGGAGGAGGGGGAAAAAGGGGTTTAATCCCTTGGGTAAGAGGAATAGAAAAGAGTGGGGGGGGGGAATTTTGGATGGGGGGGTTTTATGTCGGGTGGAGGGTGGGTGTGGTGGGGGTGGAGAAGGGGGGTTTGGGGGGGTGGAGGCGTGGGGGGTGGGGGTTGGGGGGGGGGGTTTAAATGCCACCTCAAGCCTGTGTTACGAGCCTGCCATTTAAGGGATCTAGAATGTAAGTGCTTTTTTCCCCCAACTTTTGCATGAGACTTTTTTTTTTATATTATTATGGGGGGGAAGGGGAAAAGGTAGAAAAGAGAGAGAGAGAGAGGGGAGAGAGAGAGGGGGAGAGGAGAGGAGAGAGAGAGAGAGAGAGAGAGAGAGAAGAGAGAGGAGAGAAGAGAGAGAGAGGAGAAGAAAAAGAGAAGGGGAAGAGAAAAAGTTTTGGGGGGGAAAAAGGAAAAAGGGGGTTTCTTTCTTAAAGTTTCATTCTTTTTACCAATGTTGTTTATCTTATTTTTTTGTTTTTTTAAGTTTTTAATTTTTCCTTATTCCCTAAACATCACCTTTTTTTGTATTTGTCTTCTTCTTTTTCTTCCTCCGTTCTCGTTATCATCACCCCTTCAGGTTTTTTCTTCTTCTACTTCTTCTTCTTCTCCTTCTTCTTATTCCTCATCTTCTCCTTCTACTACTTCCTCATCTTCTTCTTCTTCTTCCTCCTCATCTTCTCCTTCTTCTTCCTCCTCATCTTCTCCTTCTTCTTCTTCCTCATCTTCTCCTTCTTCTTCTTTTTCCCCCCACTTCTCTTTCCCTTTTTCCTCATTCTCCTTTTTCTTTCCCTTTCAAACTTCCCTTCTTCTTCCTCCTCTTTTTCCCTTTTTCCTCCCCATCTTCTCCTTCTTCTTCTTCCTCATCTTCTCCTTCTTCTTCTTCCTCATCTTCTCCTTCTTCTTCTTCCTCCTCATCTTTTCCTTCTTCCTCATCTTCTTCTTCTTCTTCTTCCTCATCTTCTCCTTCTTCCTCTTCCTCATCTTCTCCTTCTTCTTCTTCTTCCTCTTCATCTTTTCCTTCTTCTGCTTCCTCATCTTCTCCTTCTTCTTCTTCCTCCTCATCTTCTCCTTTTTTTTTCTTCCCCATCTTCTCCTTTTTTCCCCCTTTTTTTCCCTTTTTCTTTTGCCCCCTTTTTTACTTCTTCTTCCTCATTTCTCCTTTTTTTTTTCCTATCTTCTCCTTTTTCTTCTTTCCCCATCTTCTCCTTCTTTTCTTCCCCCTTTCTTTCCCCCTTTTTCTTCCCTTTTTCTTTTTTTCTTCCTCATCTGTCCTTCTTCTTCTTCCTTTCCCCATCTTTTCCCTTTTTTCTTCCTTTATCTTCTCCTTTTTTTTTCTTTCTTTATCTTTCCTTTTTTCCCCTTTTTCTTTTCTTCCTTTCCCCCTCTCTTCCCCCTTTCTTTTATACTTTTCCTTTTTTTCTCCTCTCCCCCCCTTTTTTTTTTTTTTTTTTTTTTCCTTCTCCCCCTTTTTTCCCTCATTTTCCTTTTTTTTCCCCCCATTTTTTTTTTTCTCCTCATTAACTCACTTTTTTTCTTCTCCCCTCCCATCTTTTCCCTTTTCCTCACCTTCTTCTTTTTTTCCCCATCTTTCCTCTTAAAAAACATCCTATCTTCTCCTTTTTCCTTTTTCTTTTAAACCCTCCTTTTTCTTTTTTCCCATCTTTTTCCTTTTTTTTCTTCCCCTCGCCCTTTTTCTTTTTCTTTCCCCTCTTTTCTTTTTTTCCCCTCTTTCTTTTTTCTTTTCCTCTTTTCCTTTTTCTTTTTTCCCCTCTTTTCCCCTTCCCTTTTTCTCTCTTTTCCCCTCTTTTTCCCCCCCCCCTTTCCTTTTTTTCCTTTTAAAATTTTTTTCATCTTTCCTTTAACCCCTTCAAAATTTTTTTCCCTTTCCCATTTTTCCCCTTTTTCCTTTTCCTTTCTTTTTCTTTCTCCCCTCTTTTCCCTTCCTTCTTTTCTCTCTTTTCCTTTTTCTTTTTTCTTCCTCACTTTTCCCCCTTTTTCTCTTTTCCCCATCTTTTCCTTTTTTCCCCCGATCATCTTTTTCCTTTTTCTTCCCCTCTTTTCCTTTTTCTTTTCCTTCCCCTCTTTTCCTTTTTCTTCTTTCCCCTCTTTTCTTCTTCTTTCCCTTTCCCCCCCCCCTTCTTTTTCCCTTTTCCTTTTCCTTTTTTTCCCCTTTCGCCTTTTTTTTTTTTATTCCTTCCTTCTTCTTCCCTTTCCTTCCCCCTTTTCCTTTTTTTTATCTTTCCTTTTCTCTTTTTTCCCTCATCTTTCTTAAATTTTGTTTCTTTTTCCCTTTTCCTTTTTTCCCTTTCCCCTTTTTCCCCTTCTTCCCTTTTTTCTCTTCTTCCCTAAAATTTTTAATTTAAATCTTTTCCTCCTCTTTTTTTTTTTTTTTTTATCCTTTTTTCCAAATTTTTTCCCCCCTTTTTTCCTTTTTAAAACTAAATTTTTTATTTTCCCCATTCTCCAAACTTATTTTATCTCTTTTTTTGTCCCCTTTTACCTTTTTTACTCCCAAATTTAATTTAAAATTTTCCCGACCAAAAAAACTAAAAATTAAAAACAAAAAAAAAAAAACTTTCAAATGTTAAAAATTCCCCCCCTTTCCCTCCCCTCTTTTTTTTTTTTTTCCTTTTCCCCTTTTTCCCTCCCCCCCTTCTCTCCCTTTTCTCTCTCTCTCCCCCTCTCTCTCTCCCCTCTCTCTTCTCTCTCTTCTTTTCTCCCACCCCCCCTCCCCCCCCCCCCCCCCCCACCCCCCCCCCCCCCCCCCCATCCTTCTTTCTTTTTTCGTTTTATCTTTTTCCTTCCTTTTTTATCCCTCCCTCTCTTTTTTTTCCTTTTCCTTTTTTTTTTTTCTCTCTCTCCCCTCTTCCCCTCTCCCCTCTCTTCTCTTCTCTCTCATCTCTCTCTCTCTCTCTCTTCCCCTCTCTCTCTCTCTCTCTCTCTCCCCTCTCTCTCTCCCCTCTCTTCCCCTCTTTTCCTCTCTCTCTCTTTTCTCTCTCTCTCTTCTCCTCTCTTCTCTCTCTCTCTCTTTTCCCCCCCCCCCCTTCCCTTTTTTTTTTTTCCAGATTTTTCCCCACCCATTTTTGGGCCTTTTAACCAAAAAGGGGCCCGATCCTAAAACTCCTCCTTTCCCCCCAATTTTTGTTTTTTTCCCTTTTTTTTTCTCACCCTTTTTTTCCTTCCCCCTTTTTCCTTTCCCTTTTTTCCCCCCTTTCCCCCTTTTTCCTCCTCCTTTTTTCCTTTTTTTTCCATTTCCTTTTCCCCTTTCCCCCTTTCCCTTTTTCCCCCCTCTTCATCCCCTTTTCCCCTTCCTCCTCCTGCGTCCTCTTCTTCTCTTCATCCTCCTTTTCTTACTCCTCTTTCCCTCTTTCATCTTCCTTGTCGTCCTCCATGTCCCTTCTTCTAGTTTTCCTCCTCTCCTCCTCCTCCTCCTCCTACCTCCTCCTCCTCCTCCTCCTCCTCTCTCCTCCTCCTCCTCCTCCTCCTCCTCCCCCTCCTCCTCTTCCTTCCTCCTCTTTCCTCCTCCTTATCGTACTCTTCCTTCTCTCCTCCTCCTCCTCCTCCTCGTTCCTTCTCTTTTCCTCCTTGTCGTCCTCTATGTCCTTTACTAGTTTCCGTCCTCCTCCTCCTCCTCCTCCTCCTCCTCCTCCTCCTCCTCCTCCTCCTCCTCCTCCTCCTCCTCCTCCTCCTCCTCCTCCTCCTCCTCCTCCTCCTCCTCCTCCTCCTCCTCCTCCTCCTCCTCCTCCTCCTCCTCCTCCTCCTCCTCTTCCTCCTCCTCCTCCTCTTCCTCCTCTTCTTCCTGCACACCTGGCCTTATTTATTATTTTGTTTACAGTTTATCCTTTGGTACACTGTGTACTGTGTAGTCTGTGTTTTGTTGTGGGTTTAATTTACTGATCCTTTATTAACCCATTTGTTATTGCTGCATAGGATCTGTAAAGCTTTTATTGTGCTGTCTATCAAGTACTTTGTTTTCTATTTCTCGTATTATTTTGAGTTTGTTGTGTTGTGTTACCTTGATTTGATTCGTGTGTTTGTTGTTATAGTTGATGTTGTTGTCGTTTTTATTGTTGTTGTTATTGTTGTGGTTGTTGTTGTTATTGTTATTGTTATAGTTGTTATTGTTGTCGTCGCTATTGTTGTTGTTATTGTTATAGTTGTTGTTGTTGTTGTTGTCGTCGTTATTGTTGTTACCTCCGCCAACGAAGTTGGAGGGGTTATGTTTTCACCCCGATCTGTTTGTTTGTTTGTTTGTTTGTTTGTTTGTTTGTTTGTTTGTTAGTGTACAGGATTTCTCGAAAAGTTACGAATAGATTTGGACCAAACATGGTATACCAAGTCTATTTGGTATAAGAAAGAACTGATTTAATTTTGGATGAAATCGAATCACAACTGTTGCCATGGCAACCAATTGATAAATATTCGGGCGGAGGTATGCGCTCTACTGAGTCCCCCCCCTAGTTGTTATTGTTATAATTGTTGTTGTTGTTGTTGTTGTTGTTATTGTTGTTGATGCTATTGTTGTTGTTATCGTCGTTATTGCCGTTTTTGTCGTCGTTATGATAGCATATTCTGGTTAATTTTGGTTTACTTTGTATATTTTCTTTTTTATTGCGTTTTTATGACTTTTTTTAAGAGATATTAGTATTCATATTTTTCGGAGATGGTTTTTTTACTTTTTTTTGTAACACTTTCCACCTGGTCCTTGGTTTTTAATATCCTGGTGTCCAGTTTTTTTCCTTTTAACCAACCGTTCATTATAATTTGCATAGCCCTTCACAGCAATCACGCATTCCAAAGGTGTACAAGTTTGCTTAGAGTGGAAGGGAGGTGGTGGAGTGTATGGGAAAGTGGATGGAGGAGGTGGAGGAAGAGGAGGAAGAGAAGAATAGTTTAATGATAAGGAGGAGGAGGAGGACGAGAAATGTGGGTGGATAGGGAAGGAGAAGAAGAAAATCACCAAGTCGTTAAACCCTGTAAAAAAGGGACGTCGGAAATTGAAACTATTTGCATTTTCTGTTAAGTCTTTATAGCTCTTAACTCCTTATGCGATCCTATTTCTTAATATTATTATCTATCTATGTATGTATTTATTAATGACTTTCGTTTATTTGGTCATTATGTGTGTGTGTGTGTGTGTGTGTGTGTGTGTGTGTGTGGTGTGTGTGTGTGTGTGTCTGTGTTGTGTGTGTGTGTACGTGTGTGTGTGTGTGTGTGTGTGTGTGTGTGTGTGTGTGTGTGTGTGTGTGTGTGTGTGTGTGTGTGTGTGTGTGTGTATGTGTCTGTGTCTGCGTGTGTATTCATCTAGTTGTATTCATCTAGTTGTATTTTACAGGGCCAGAGCGACGCTCGTATGGCCCCGTCTCCATATCAACATTTTTATCATTCATCCTTAGTGCT
>JACEEZ010003833.1:90000-95000 GCA_016584305.1 Chionoecetes opilio
TGAATCTGGTTTTGTGGTGCCTGAGAGTTGACCGGATGATGGTGGTGGGGAGGGTGGTGTGGCAGCAGCTATTATACTCTCCCAGACCCCCCTTCCCCCCTCCGCCCCCGCCCGCCCCCTACGACCCCCCGCCCACCCCTTACGCCCCCCACCCACCCTCTATGCTCTCCCACCCACCCCCTACGCCTCCCGCCCACCGCCAACGCCTCCCGCCCACCCCCAACGCCCCTCGCCCCCACCCCCTTCACCCCCATTCACCCCCGTGCCCCTAGGGTTATTGATCCCATTTTTATAAGAATCCTCCTTTGACATCAGTCCCTTAACCTTCCTTGCATCTTTGTGGCTTCTTGCGGCCGATGACACTTTGTGGATAATCCTTTCTTGCCCTGCACTGATAATGGATGCAGGCCGTCTTAGCTTGAACAAAATTTACCTGTAACCCCTTGAGACCCAGACAGTAGTGTCCATTGTAATTTGGGTACCATTAGAAGATTTGTAGTGAATATAAGCAGCATTTTATAGATATGACCTGTTTGGTATTCTTGTCGACTAACTAATTTGGTATATTCTGTTACTTTTTGGAATATTATGGCTCGACAACATACAATTTTATATAGCAAAGGAAATATCTGGGCGTGAAGGGTTAAGCAGTCGGTCTGTGATGGATGAGTTTCGTTAAACCTTGTCTAGCATGTTGTGGGAGGCCGTGTGGTCAGACAGGGTTAAGAACATGACAATAATAATCATCCAGATACCAGAATTGAACGTGTCATGTGAGCCTCGTTTACAGCCGTGTGGGAACTGAGGTGAATATTAATTGTGACAGGTTGATTAGGGGGTCCTCTGGTTATGGTGAAGTCGTGTATGACTTGTTGTCGTGGCGGTCACAGTCTTGATGGTGACAGATGACGCCTTGTGGGTTACCGCCTTTGTGTCATGAAGCTTAACTCTTTTATTTGCTGTGTTGATATTTTTCCTACATTTTTTTCTTCTTTATTGCCTACTTTTGTCTTCCATTATCCTCGCTTCGCTGCGTCTTGTCTTCGTTACATACATATTTTCTTCTGGTTATCTTCCTCCCGTCATCAAGGTCTGTCTCTGTTTTCTTGTGTGTCTGTGTGTGTGTGGTGTGGGTGTGGGTGTGTGGGTGTGTGGGTGTGGGTGTGGGTGTGTGTGGGTGAGGGTGTGTGGGTGTAGGTGGGTGTGTGTGTGTGTGTGTGTGTGTGTGTGTGTGTGGTGTGTGTGGTGTGTGTGTGTGTGTGTGTGTGTGTGTGTGTGTGTGTGTGTGTGTGTGTGTCATGCCATCTATATTCTTGATACATTTATTCATTATGTTTGTCGTACCTTTTTTGTTTCTCCGCCACCACCACTACCACCACCATCACCACCTCCTCTTCCTCTTCTTCCTCCTCCACACCACCCCCTTTCTTCCTCTTCGTCCTCTCCTACCACCACCTCCTCTTCCTCTTTTTCCCTCCTCCTACACCACCACCTCCTCTTCCTCCGTCTTCTCCTACCACCACCTCCTCTTCCTCTTCTTCCTCCTCCTACCACCACCACCTCCTCTTCCTCTTCTTCCTCCTCCTACCACCACCACCTCCTCTTCCTCTTCTTCCTCCTACCACCACCACCACCTCTTCCTCTTCGTCCTTCTCCTACCACCACCTCCTCTTCCTCTTCTTCCTCCTCCTACCACCACCACCTCCTCTTCCTCTTCTTCCTCCTACCACCACCACCACCTCTTCCTCTTCGTCCTTCTCCTACCACCACCTCCTCTTCCTCTTCTTCCTCCTCCTACCACCACCACCTCCTCTTCCTCTTCTTCCTCCTCCTACCACCACCACCTCCTCTTCCTCTCTTCCCTTCCCCTACCCCCAACCACCACCTCCTCTTCCGTCCTTCTCCAAACCACCAACCCCCTCTTCCTCTTCTTCCTCCTCTCCTACCACCACCTCCTCTTCCTCTTCTTCCTCCTCCTACCACCACCACCTCCTCTTCCTTCTTCCTTCCTACCACCACCACCACCTCTCCTCTTCGTCCTTCCCCTACCACCATCCCTCTTCCTCTTCTTCTTCTCCTACCACCACCACCCTCTCCTCTCTTCCTACCACCCCACTCCTCTTCCTCTTCTCCTCCTACACCATCACCTCTTCTTCTTGATTCGTCCTCCTCCTACCTACCTTCACCACTACCTCCTCTCCTCCTCTCCTCCTACACCCCCTCCTCATGATTCTTATCAAGCTTCTTTATTTACTCGTTGGCAGCACCCCCGCGACGCCCCCCCCCCCACTCCCTCTTTTAGTCTTAATCGGACTGCTTAATTGGCTGTTAGCGGCCGCCCCTCGTCAGCCCAGCGGGAAGACATTTAATCATTACTGAAGACATTTGATGAATAAGAGAAAGAGGATGACCCTTATATTCATCTTGTCTCTTCCCCGCTTTCTCTCTCTCTCTCTCTCTCTCTCTCTCTCTCTCCTCTCCGTTTCTCTCCTCTCTTCTCCTCTCTCTCTCCCCTCTCTCGCTTCTCTCTCTCTCTGCAGGACGACCACGTGTAGGTCTCACAGCCTCGTAGCTTCCTTATTTTCTTATGTTCTCTCTCTCTCTCTCTCTCTCTCTCCTCTCATCTCTCTCTCTCTCTCTCTCTCCTCTCCCCTCTCTCTCTCTCTCTCTCTCTCTCTCCCCTCTCTCTCCTCTCTCTCTCTCTCTCTCTCTCTCTCTCTCTCTCTCTCTCTCTTCCTTATTTAATACCGCTGAGAGATAATTTAACATGGGGATGAATATCTTTTTTAGAGTAAATAAAATAGAGGGAGGTATAAAAAAATCACCACGCCGAGAGATGAAACGGTGTAGCCGCGGCGCAGGTTGGCTCGGCTTTGGCGCGCCGCGTATAAGGTGCGGTGAAATTGGCGCTGTGGTTGAGCACTACTTGGCGCTGATGTTTGATGGCGCGATGATGGTGGTGGTGGTGTGGGTTTGCTTACGACAGGTAGAAGAGGAGGAGGAGGAGGAGGAGGAGGAGGAGGAATGAAATGAGAAAGAGAATGAGAGAATGTAGAGGGGAGGAGGAGGAGGAGGAGGAGGAGAGGAGGCGGAGGAGGAGGAGGAGGAGGCGGAGGAGGAGGAAAAGGAGGAAGCGGAGTAGTAGGAGGAATGAAATGAGAAAGAGAATGAGAAAATGTAGAGGAAGACGAGGAGGATTTTACATAGGATTACATAGGAATAACAGACACCAGGAGACCTATTGGTCCATAGCGAGGGTATCTGCTGAAGGAGGAGGAGGAGGAGGAGGAGGAGGAGGAGGAGGAGGAATCTTTAAACAATATTACCAGCCGGAGTAACATCTGTCCTATGGTATAAGTGGATAAGAAAGGAAGAAAGAAGCCTGATAAGGGAGAGTAAGGGAGAGAGAGTAAGGGAGAGTAAGAGAGTAAGGGATAAGTGTCGGGAAATATAATGTGCGGTAACCCACCCTCTAAGAAGAGTAGCTATTGAAAGACAAGATTTAAGAAGAGTAGTCTATAGAGAAGAATACAGTACAGAGAAAGGAAGTAGTTTAGGATGGATGATAATAGGTGTAGGGGAGACAATGGGTAGTGGGAGGGAAGGAGGGAGGGGTGAGGGAGGGAGGGAGGGGGTGAGGGAGGGAGGGGGGGAGGGAGGGGAGGGGGTGAGGGAGGGAGGGGAGGAGGTGAGAGAGGGAGGGAAGGGGTGAGAGAGGGAGGGGAGGGGTAAGAGAGGGAGGGGAGGGGGTGAGTTTTATTCTATTTTATTATATAACTTTTTTGCTTCTATGTAAAAATGTAATATATGTAAATAAAGCTAAAAAAAAGGGGGGGGTGAGGGTGAAAGGGTGTGTGGGAGGGATGGGGTGAGAGAGGGGGAGGAAGAGGAGGAGGGAGAGGGGGCGAGGGAATGGAGAGGGTGAGGTAGGGAAGGAGGGGGGGTGAGGGAGAGGAAGGAAAGGGGAGAGGGAGGGGGGGCGAGGGAAGGACGGGGCGAGGAAGGGAGGGTTGGAGGGAGAGGGGGCGAGGGAGGTAGGGAGAGAGGGAGAGGGGGCCAGGGGGGAGGAGAGGGAGGGGGTGTCAAGTGAATAGTGAAGGAGATGTGAGTTAGGAGCAGAGTACACCTGTCTGCCACCTGTCCGCCACCTGTCTGCCACCTGTATCCGCACCCTGTATGATTAATTAGTCGAGATTCAAAGATTACAGGATCCTTTATTCATTATTCACTACATATACAGACAGTTTCTATTTTTTGTGTGTCCTTTGTGATAAAAAAAAAAAAAAAAAAAAAAAAAAAAAAAAAAAAAAAAAAAAAACCTCCCTCGCTGTCCGTCGCTCTACTAACATTTACATTCCAAGCTGTTTATTATATTGATTTTGTTTTTTTGTTATTTACTCAACACTTTACTTTCTCGTTTGGTTTGACTTTGCTTTGGCTTTGGTTTTACTTTTGGTTTACTTTGGGTTTTTACTTTGATATGGCCGAACCAAACCTACCTAACCTAACCTAACCTAACCTAACCTAACCTAACCTAACCTAACCTATCCTAACCTAACCTAACCTAACCTAACCTAACCTAACCTAACCTAACCTAACCTATCCTAACCTAACCTAACCTAACCTAACCTAACCTAACCTATCCTAACCTAACCTAACCTAACCTAAACCCAAGGGACGTTTTTTCTTGATATTTTACTGGCTTCAGAAAAAAACCACTGGACACATCTGTTTTGTATCACGTTGAAAAAGAAACAACCTCTATCTCTATTTCATTATCTTATCTTTTAACTATTCTATTTATATCAATCATTGTCTTTAATCACTTAATCTATCTTTTATTTTTTATCCCTTTATCACTGAACTAATTATCATCATCATTATTGTTTTAAGTTTGTTAAAGATTATATTCACCAAAGTCTGTATCTTTCAAACGTTTAGTAAATATTCCTTCGTTCCAAAAAGAATATATATACATACTCACTTACATACATAAGCTT
>JACEEZ010003833.1:100000-102290 GCA_016584305.1 Chionoecetes opilio
GGGCGGTTTGGGCTCATTGGGCGGGGTGGGGCGGGGCCCAAACCCGGGTTTCATTTAATTACTATTCTGCCCCCCCCTTCTCTCTCTCTTTTCTCCTCCTTCTCCTCTCTTCTCTCTCCTCTCGTTTTCTCTCTCTCTCCTCTCTCTCTCCCCCCCCTCTCTCTACCTCTCTCCTCTCCTCTCTCTCTCTCTCTCTCCCCTTTCCCTCTGGCCTTCGCAGCAACTCACAATATTCCGTCGGAGGCTGAAACACGCGATGCCTTCACACAGGGACGGGGAGGGGGGGACACAGCGAGACACAGCGAGGCACAAGGCACTCAAACCGGGAACTAGGGGTCGAAAAATACCTGAGCTGCCCCTAAACCTAAGCCAGGAGAGTACGAAACCACCGTCAAGTACATGGATAGGAGGCTGACGAGGCGGGAGACAGGTGGGCGGGAGTAGCAGGTGGAGTGGCAGGAAGGAGATGAGAAGCGGGGGAGGCGAGGGAGGGAAGGTAGAGGAGTTAGGGATGGACGGAGGATGGAGGGAAGGAGGGAAGGACTGGAGGGACGGAGGGAAGGGTTTGAAGGATGGAAGGAAGGATGGAAGATGGAGGGAAGTTAGAGGGATGGGGGAAGTGTTTGAACGATGGAGGGAAGGATGGAGGGATTGGGGGAAGGGTTGGAGTGATGGAGGAAGGGTTGGAAGGATGGAGGGAAGTGTAGGAGGGATGGAGGGAAAGGTTTGAAGGATGGAGGGAAGAATGGAGGGATGGAGGGAAGGGTTGGAGGGATGGAGGAAGGGTTGGAGGGATGGAGGGAAGGGACTGATGGAATGGAGGGATAGAGGGAAGGGTAGGAGGGATGGAGGGAAGGGTAGGAGGGATGGAGGGAGGGATGGAAGGGTAGGTAGCGTCTCAGATCAAGGGGAGATACCACACAGGAACTGTTGATGTGAGAGGGAAACTGTACAGAGGATGACTACCTGACAAAGCACGTAGCCCAGGTAGGTAGGGAGGTAGGTACTAACGCTGGAGGGCTTGGAGGAGGAGGAGGAGGGAGGAAGAAGAGGAGGAGGATTGGGGTGCGGAAGAGGTAAAGAATGAGGAAGAACAAGGAAGGTTTGGAGAAAGGGGGAGGAGGTGAGGATGTGATGAACGTAGAAGAGCAAGGAAAATAAAAAGATGGAGGAGGAGGAGGAGGAGGAACGTTTGCTAAAAAATACATGACACAGAAATCGATCAAACGAGCCGCCTTGATGAGTTTGAATAGTTATGTTGTAGTTTTTGCTGTTGTTGTTGTTGTTGTGGTTGTTGATGTGGTTGTGGTGGTGTTGTTGTTGTTGTTGGTGGTGGTGGTGGTGGTGTTGTGATTGTTGTTGCTGTTAATATTGTTATTGTTGTTGATTGTGGTTTGAGTCACTATTCGCTCTTTAACGACGGATCAAAATGCACTGATTAAAACTATCACCAACTAGATAGATAAATAGATCACCTAACCTAACTTAACCTTAGCTAACACTATCACTATCTAGATAGATAAATAGATAACCTAACCTTAACTAACACTGTCACCAACTAGATAGATAGATAGATAGAAAAAAAAGCTTAAGAAAAAGAAAAGAAAACCAGAGAACAACTAACAACAACAGCAACAACAACAACAACAACAACAACAACAACAACAACAACAACAATACCAATACCAATAATGATAATAATACAAATGAAACAACTACTACTGTTACAACACAAACCCTTAAAAAGATAATCACCTCCTATGTTAAAGTACCACGCGACCATTAACCACCCAACCACCACCCACCCCTCATTCACAACCCTTCATTTACTTACATACCTACCCATCAACCTCCACCCCCCTCACCCCCCTCTCCTTCAACCCCAACCCTCTTCTCTCTCCCTCCTCCTGACCCACCCATAAACCCCCACCAACCCCTCTTCCTCAACCCCCCAAACCCCTCCTCCTCCTCCTGACTTCCATATCAAGTCCACAAAAGGTTAGACAGACAAGTTAGGAAAGTGTTGCAGCCTCATCACTACTGCCCTACATAACCCTACCTAGGGCTCCTGTATCTCCTAGACCAGACCTATAATCCAAGACCCTTTCTCTCCCTCCATCACTCCCTAGTCCACCCTTTCCTAGCCTCCCTTTGCACCCTTTACACCCAGCCTTCATCCCTCCCATCAACTATCTACCCTTCTTAGACCTTTACCCTCCCTTCTTCACTCCTCATTTCCTCTACTTTCTCCACCTTTATCTTCCCTTCTTTATTCTTCTTTTCCTCTCTT
>JACEEZ010003834.1:0-7500 GCA_016584305.1 Chionoecetes opilio
TTTTTAAACGCTCGTAGCTCAATTTCCTACAAAAGTCAACAACAAAAAAGTGAGTGCACTCGATTGCCACTGGCACCATACAAGTTTATGAGTTAAGGGATCCATTGTTCAGTGTGTCATTCGTTATGTAAAGTGATACCTATGCTACACAAACAAAAGGGACATGAACAAGTTCCAAGAATTAGAGATAACGGGAACTCGAAATGCCAGGGTCAACTGGCAGTTTAACTCACTTTTTTATAATAAGTTGGAGTGTTAGCTACTGGAAAACAAAATATTGGGCTTATTCCACTGCACTTAAAATTTACACAAGTATATTATTAAGAACGATTTCTTCTTATATATATATATAGTAAGAAGCCTGATTCGTTTTAAAAAATGTATATAAACCAAATAAACAAGGAGGTTATAGTTGAGGAGGCGAGGTAAATGTTACTCCATGATATCTAATGGTCAAAAAGAATGTTTAGAAGTTTAACTATACCTAGGCAGTCATATTTCTGTTATATATGTATCAATTAGATAGAAAGCTAGAATTGGCAAAGAGTCGAGCGTTTGAAGTCGCAAGGTTTTGATGCAATCTTCTCGCCACATCTCCTCGCACACCACTCCCGCCGCGGCATGTCGCATCCACAATTTAACCTACATTGTCGCAGCAACAGGACGAGTTCGGCATTCTCATATTCTTTTTTTTTCAAGGCATTGCTTAGTGTATTTTGACAAGCGTTTGCAGACGCAGCAGTACTGTTCTTAGAAAACAGTAGTGAACATCGCCCCAATAAAAACATGCTACAATATACATGTAAAAAATATATTAAGCTTTGATACTCGAGGCGAGTATTTGCATTAAATTGAATATTATAGACCGTTCCATCGTAATGCATGTCTCCATACATTAGTAGAACAACAGAAGAACTATATTTTTTGGTATTCAGATGCGGCTGCATCCACTATTTTTTTACTCCCCCGCCCCCCCCCCCCCCCTCAAATTGATTTATGAAAAGTATTAGTCGCGGAGCCAAAACATAAGTAGGACCAAACCTTGAGTTAAAACTGCCAGCGACCACTGGCCATTTCTCGAGTTGCAGTACATTGTGATTACACCAGGGGTTACTATTGTCAAGTAGCCAGGCTAAAACTCTGTACTATTCAGCCATGAATGATCAGGTACAAAACACATGTAGTTCATTAGAATAGTATTTCGCAATACTGCAGGAACTATATGATGGAACACACTAGAAACCAATCTGCAAGGGGGTGCGGCTAGTGTCCCCTTTAAAATGTTGATTCGAATACTCTAAACATATCAGTCACTCTGTCACTGTAGTGTTGGGTTTAACATGGCCAAGATTACTCTTGCTCTCTTGTTTTTTTTTTTTTTTTTAAAAACCCCCCAGCCTGTCCCGAGCAGAAGCACAAGCTGTAACATGGCAGATTTGCTTTGACACAAGGCATCTTTTAGGCATTCCTTTTTTGCCATCCGCATTTCAACAGTTCTTGACAACCTTGGCGCCTCTGGCGGAGTAGGACCAGCATGGAAGTCCATGGGGAATCATCTTTCACCTCTCCAGCCCCATATATCTGGTGTGGAACATGGCTTTCCTACAAGTGACGGTCCCAGATATGCCCTGTTGATAAACAGCCCTTTCCACATGGTATGTTCTAAGGCATGTATGTTGGAGGAATGTTTTCATCTTACGGTTTTTAGTGAACAATGCTTCTGGCTTCATGCACATCGGGAAAGTGCAGATGTTCGTGATAAAGAGAAAACATATCTTTCTATTTGGTCCATATCGTCTTGGGGATATCTGAGCGGGAGGACGAGATAAACTAACCAGAAGTAGGTTGTAAGCTGAGGCATACTTTGCCATACTTTGCCCAAGCTGTTTTCTTTCCAATTCCAAAGAAGGCAGAAACAGTTATCACTCCTGATATTGCATGCATAAACAGGAAGACCCCAAGATTGCATCATCACCCAAATTCAGCTGAAATCAGGTGACAGGGGATATACCCCGTACTTAGCCCATGACAAATGCCACCCATATTTTCACACTCCTTTAAGAACACTTGCCACAGCAATTGCAATAACCACCACATCGGTCAGTATCAGTAGCATGTATCATCAGCTGGTGAATCCGTGAATTGAAGAATTTGAAAGCTATGAAACAGGAGCCGTTATTGTTCCGCTTCCTCATGTGTGCAGGAAAAGTCGAAAAGATGGACATGGGTGATGAAACAACATTCTCGCCATGTGTAGAGAGAGACTAGCTTCCGTTCTCGGGGGGCTGAAACTCCTGTATTGCACTGGCTAGGAGTTTGACACAGACTCTCTTGTTCCCGAATCGCAATGCCGGAACAATTCTTCCAGTTGATAGGCATGTTTGTGTGTGGCAACTCTGAGATTGTTCTAATTCCACGGTTTCTGTCGGAGTCTGTGCCTGTGAGGCGTCCTCCTTGTTATACATCCCAGAGCTACATCCAAACGAACAAACCATCCTGGAGCATGCGTTCACAATATGGCAGGAACACCAGTTGTGAGTATAGTCCTTGAAAGTATTTGACAGACGCCTTGACTTCTTCGGATCGAGTAGGTGCACAGGGCAAGCGCCATCAACAATTTTTTACATCCACTTTTGGAACAGATTTCTGCTGAGGTAACCAATGATTCCAAACATTCTATCAAGTCTGAGTTTGCTTGATTAACAACATGAGACTGGATGATGAAAAGTTGTGTTTTATTACATTTATTACATGTACACAATTTGCTATGCATTTATATGACACATGGTGCATTAATAACATCAAGACTGTGCTAAATTCAAGCCTTACAGGTTCTACTGTATAGTGGCATGAACACAATTATTTAAGAATAAGGTTAGGTGCAAATCACTATGATACGTTTCTGATGAAAATTAGTGTTATAACAGCAATATTTTAACATTTCAGCATGAAGATGTAGTTATGAATCTTTTCATGTGTTTTATGAATTACTTGACCTCAAAAACATAGGTATAGACATCAAGATCAAGGGCAATCGGACTACTTTGGAGTCCGTTTTATGGGCAAAAAATGTGTTTTGCGGCGGCCATTTTTGAATTTCTAAAATTTTGGCGGGAACCGCTGGAGTCTAAGTGACATCGTGGTTTCCGCAGTTTTGCAATCAGCACACACAAAAACCACTAAGGCAAAGTTTCATGCTTCTTCCAGAAAGTGCTCAACTCCACCAAAAAATGTTAACATATCCGACTTCCAACTATTGGGAATGGAGCGAGTGGGAGGTGCCAATATTTTCCTTGCACCATTCAACGCGCACTGAATGAATGATGGCATTTTGGGGGCCCCCCTCTCTTTGGGGGCCCGTGGGCGATTTCAAAACAGCCCCCCTCGCCCCCCCTTAGCTACGCCACTGGTGGTGGGATGGGGCGGATTGCTGTTTAAGAGGTGGGGGTGCTGAAGCATTGGTGGTGGATGGGGGATTGCTGTTTAAGGGGTGGGGTGCTGTTAGTTGCGGTTGGATGGGGATGCTGTTTAAGGTTTTCTGTGGCGTTGTGGGTAGCTGCTGCTGTTTTGTTGCTTGGTGTTTGCTTGCTGTAGCTTGGGGGGGGATGGGGGGGATTGCTGTTTAAGGTGTGGGGTGCGTAGCTGGGGTGGATGGGGGGATTGCTGTTTAAGGGGTGGGGGTGCGTAAGCCTTGGGGGTGGATGGGGGGATGGTTTAAGGTGTGGGTGCGTAGTTGGGGGTGGATGGGGATTGCTGTTTAATGTGTGGGTGCTGTAGCTTGGGGTTGGATGGGGGGATTGCTGTTTAAGAGGTGGGGCTTGTAAGCTTGGGGGTGTGGATGGGGGGATTGCTGTTTAAGGGGTGGGGCTGCTGTAGCTTGGGGGTGGATGGGGGATTGTGGGTTTTAAGGGGGGGTGCTGTAGCTTGGGGGTGGAGTGGGGGATTGCTGTTAAGGGTGGGGTGCCTGTAGCATTGGGGGTGGATGGGGGCGATTGCTGTTTAAGGGGTGGGGTGCTGTAGCTTGGTGGTGGAGGGGGATTGCTGTTTGAAGGGGTGGGTGCCTGTAGCTTGGGGGGTGGCAGGGGGATTGCTGTTTAAGGGGTGGGGTGCTGTAGCTGGGGGTGGATGGGGGGATCTGCTGTTTAAGGGGTGGGGTTGCTGTAGATTGAGGGGTGGATGGGGGGATTGTGTTTAAGGGGTGGGGTTGCTGTAGCTTGGGGGTGGATGGGGGGATTGCTGTTAAGGTGTTGGGGTGCTGTAGCTGTGGGGATGGGGGATTGATGTTTAAGTGTGGGGTGTATGTAGGCTTGGGGGTGGATGGGGGGATGCTGTTTAAGGGGTGGGGTGTGCTGTAGCGGGGGTGGATGGGGGATTGCTGTTTAAGGGGTGGGGGTGCTGTAGCTTGGGGGTGGATGCGGGGGATTGCTGTTTAAGGAGGTGGGGTTGCTGTAGCTGGTGGTGGAATGGGGGATTGCTGTTTAAGAGGGGGGTGCTGTAGCTGGTGGTGGATGTGGGGATGCTGTTTAAGAGGTTGGGTGCTGTAGCCGGTGGTGGATGGGGGGATTGTGTTTAAGAGGTGTGGGGCTGTAGCTTGTGGTGGATGGGGGATTGCTGTTAAGAGGTGGGGTGCTGTAGCTTGGTGGTGGATGGGGGATTGCTGTTTAAGGAGGTGGGTGCTGTAGCTTTGGTGGTATGGGGGATTGCTGTTTAATAGGTTGGGTGCTGTCAGACTTGGTGGTGGATGGGGGATTGCTGTTAAGAGGTTGGGGCTGGTTAGCTGGGTGTGGATGGGGGGTTGCTGTTTAAGAGGTTGGGGGTGTGGGTGCTGTAAGCTTGGGGGGTTGGATGGGGGATTGCTGTTTAAGAGGTGGGTGCTGTAGCTTGGGGTGGATGGGGGGATTGCGTTTAAGGGTGGGTGTGTGCTGTTAGCTTGGGAGTGGATGGGGCGATTGCTGTTAAGAGGTGGGGTGCTGTAGCTTGGTGGTGGATGGGGTGATTGCTGTTTAGAAGGTTGGGGTGCTGTAGCTGGGGGTGGATGGGGGGATGCTGTTAAGAGGGTGGGGGGTGCTGTAGCTTGGGGGTGGATGGGGGGATTGCTGTTTAAGAGGTGGGGTGCTGTAGCTTTGTGGTGGATGGGGGGATTGCTGTTTAAGAGGTTGGGGTGCGTAGCTTTGTGTGGGATGGGGATTGCTGTTTTAAGAGGTGGGGTGCTGTAGCTTGGTGGGGATGGGGGGATGCTGTTTAAGACGCGTGGGGGCTGTAGCTGGTGGTGGAGGGGGGATGCTGTTGAAGAGGTTGGGGTGCTGTAGCTTGGTGGTGGATGTGGGGGATTGCTGTTTTAAGAGGTGGGGTGCTGAGCTTGGGGGGTGGATGGGGGATTGCCTGTTTAAGAGGTTGGTGTGCTGTTAGCTTGGGGTGGCGGGGGGGGGGATTGCTGTTTAAGAGGTGGGGTGCTGTAGCTTGGGGGTGGAGGGGGGTGAATTGCTGGTTAAGGGGTGGGGGCTGTAGCTTGGGCATGGATGGGGGGATTGCTGTTTAAGGGCGTGGGGTGCTGTAGCTTGGTGGTGGATGGGGGGGATTGCTGTTTAAGGGGGCTGGGGTTCGTAGCTTGGGGGTGGATGGGGGGATTGAGTTTAAGGGGTGGGTGCTTTAGCTGGTGGTGGATGGGGGATTGCTGTTTAACTCTCTTTGGGGGTGGGCGTGTGTAGTTTGGGGTGGACGGGGGATTGCTGTTAAGGGTGGGGGATGTAGCTTGGTGGTGGATGGGGGATTGTTGTATTGCTGTTTAATAAGGGGTGGGGGGCTGTTAAGTTGGGGTAGAAGGGGGGTTGCTGTTAAGGGGAAGGGTAAGTTTTCAGAAGCTGGAATTCCACAAAATATAAGAAAATTAGGTTGTGCATCTGCAGCCAGCTGAAATACCAGCCAACTCTTTCGCGCGTATTTCAAATGCCATACGCCGCGTTTGTTTTAAATGCCCTGACCCCTCAGATCGTCAAGGGAGTGTTAGCCATATCATCTAATACAATTTAGCGTTTTCATTTTATTTGGGTTTGCCCAAGTTATTCTTGTTATTTCATCTGAAAAAAAGGGTTCGTTGTGTTTGCTGTACGATAAGTAAACCACAAGGAGAGTAGGCTTACGCTCGTATGTCTACGAGAGTAGGCCTACTGGGAAAAAAATGGGGGAAATAACCGTGCTTCTCAAAACCACCCCTTGGGTAGTTGTGAAGATTTGAACAAAGGCAAGGACTTCTAGGAGGGCCATGATATTGGTATGAGGTTTTTGTTATTAATTATAATTGGTTCTTTAGATGAAAAAGGCAACATTAAACCATCGCCGCTCCCCCCTCCCATCTCCGCTAAGGAATTGCTTCTGGGATTATTGCATCAAAATGCTGTATTTTTTTTTATTTATTGTATCAATATCTGATCTGTCCGTATTTTATTGGAATCCCTTTATTGAAAAGAGATATATACTCACGCAGTAGAATTTCGTGTTAAACGAATTGTTATAGGTAATTCTGTTAGCCAACTTGAGGACCGTCTCTCCAGAATACTTTTGATGGTTTTCAATACTTCAGATAAGAACTCTACTTGCTAAATTCTAACCCAATTTGATTCTTTTAAGTTGTTCTGATCAGTAAGATATAAAAAGGATCCTCTTGCCAAAAATATTGATATATGAAAAAATAATGTCTAATCTCTTAATAGATCAAATGACATCTTGGTGTTTTTGTTTTTTGATGTTCTTCGAAAATCGTTTATAGATCTTGAAAACTAAATCAAAAAATTTCAAATCCGGAAAATAAATTAATAGAGATAACTTCTCTTTAAAATGAGCTCTTAATAAAGTGCGTATTTTTTTATCGAGCAGTAAGAAATTAATCACATGTTGGGCAATGTACTCCCTGTACCTCCCCCCAACGTCCTGTCCTGCTGTACTTGTATGTTGTCTATATCGCGTGTAGGAAGTGACCCAGGGCGTGGGATGGCAGGCCCTGAAGGTTCACTTAAGGGCTTGATGGTGGCCCTCGCCCCCACCGTGGTGGCCGCAGGCAAGGAATATATAGTGACGCCCGTGATTAGAGGTTCATGCCGCCCCTGTGTTCCTCCGAGGGCACATATGATATACCGTATCTTCGTAACTGTGTTCGATAATCTTATCAAATAAAAAAAAACAGTAAATACACTAAGTAATGCAATTATGAGAGACGTGAAGAAAAATGCATGACTCAATATATACTTAAACTCTTCATCCATTTAATATTTTGCGAGGAAACATTTAGATTGCTAGCGATAGAAAGAAAGCGGATTTCATTAGCTTCCCATTGATATATTTCCATTTTCTGATAAATGAATTACCACCATGCCTAAATTAGCGTAACTATAAAATATAACATCATCAAATCGTATCGGCCAAGTAAAAAAAGTGTCCATGAATACAGTAGACTATTGGCATTATCAGTATAATGATACTACTGTTATCTTCGTTAATGTTGGT
>JACEEZ010003834.1:15000-19592 GCA_016584305.1 Chionoecetes opilio
ACCATTCACCAGTCATATGCCAGGACAGGTGCTATTACTAGAAACTCCGCCTGGAAACTCCGCTGTGTCCGGCGCAATGTCCCACCTTCTAGATCCAAGGGAGGTTGAAGTTGATGAGCGTTTTGCGGGTTGAGATCTAAACACACTCTGGGTTTCATTGTCTTTTGTTGGCAGTGTACGCTCATACCGAGATGCGTAAAAAAACTGGAAGAGAATGGAATGTTTCTACCCAAACAAACTCGACTACTGTATTAGACCCAGTGTCCTCCGCGGGACACCGCATTGTCGTGGGCGACACTTCAAACTTCAATGCTAACTAAGCTCTAACTACTGGCAAACTGGTCAGAGATAGGCTACCGAGTTTGTGTGTTGGTCCCCATGGCTTGGCTCCGGTACCAGAAACACGAGAAGGAACAGTTCTCTGCTTCTCTGCTTCTCTAACTTTGCAAGGTCCAGAAAGGTTGAGAATTGCAGGTTCTTGGTATCAGAGACCAAGCTGCAACAGAAGCTCTGCAAAAAAGCACAGCTGGACATGGTATAGTAATGCCGGAGTGGTACGCTAACTAAGGAGATGAACCCATCCTCGTTACCACTCGTTGGAGGATCCTTCAGAACTGCAGGGTTTTACTTACACCGGAGTGCTGAGTTCTCTTTGACAGATCACTGTAGACTTGTTTGTTGCTGACACTTAAAGCTTCATGTCAAGTCCAGAAGAATCTCAAGAGAGGTAACCATAACTGTGTTTTTCAAAAACATCTTGAGAACTGAAGGACTTGACATGTGCTCATGAATTGCGGGGTGGCGGCATGGCGAGTCCCTCAAAAGCGTTGGGATGTGTCGGTGCTCTCGGGGATCCTGTTGAAAGAAAACTAACTTGTGGGATACCTTCCAAACTTGAAACTCTAACAGGCTGCCAAGAGTCTATTGGGGAGCGCTCCGAGGATCCAAGGCGTGGTTTTGTCTCGACGGAGACGCTGGAGAAAATGAGGGAGGTCCGCGCTGGCCGAGGCTGGCTGGGAACGCCGTGACCAGCACAGGGCTTCTGTCACGGCCGGCTAGAACCCTCCTGGGGAGAGACAAGGATGAGGGTATGTCAGGAGTCTCGCTGAAGGATGTCGAGGGTCATTTGAACGCTTAATGACCTCCGAACTCCGCCTACTACCCGGCCCTGAAGAAGCTCCGTTCCAAGATTCTCCTTCTCGGGCGAAGTGCTATTCGAACAGGCAGATGGGCGCCTCGTGTCGGACATGGATGGGCAGATGGCTCCGTTGGGCTGAGTACTTTGGGCAGGATTGTTCACGGTGGGGACACTCCAACTGAGCACTTCACGACCACTTGGGTATAACAGGCAGTTGATTGCCGGATCCTCGCCTTGACCACGAAACCGCAACCCTCATCTCTTGACCGAAGTCAGAGAGGCTTGTCGCAAGTTGAAGTGTGGAAAAGCAGCTGGTGCTTGTAATACAGTTGCGGAGCTTCCTCAAAGCTGGGGGTGAGTGAAGGCCATGGAATCCGCGCGGGTTTTGCATGCGTCCTGACTGCCAAAGTGTGGCAACGGTACCGATTCCTCCTGACTGGAAAAGGGGGGGCTGGTCGTCCTATCTGGAAGGGAAGGGGACCGTCATGAAAGCACAATTACCGCGGTATTAACACTGCTCAGGCGTACCAGGCCAAGGTGCTTTGCCCATCTATTGCTGACACGAATTCCAATCATCTGGTGAAGCATCATGAGACCTCAGGCAGGCTGCTGGGTTCACAGCCCTGGTAAATCACAACGGAACCTATCCTGAGCGCTTCGTGTCCTGGTGGAACGGGCCGACTGAGTTTCGACAGGGATTGCTTTGCAAGCCTATGTTGATCTCAAAGAAGGCGTTTACTCCTCGCAGTGGCAAAACAAATCGTGATCACTCTGGATCTTCTTTCTGCGACCTTCGAAGGTATTCCTGCACGTACTATTGGTTTGATAACTGGTCTGTATTCGGACTGAGAGGGCTGTGAAGTGTGGGGCAGGTGTAAATCCGCTTCCTTTCCTGGTGGAATACAGGATTGGAGGCCAAGGGTGCGTCCTTGCCCCATCACTTTTCAAAATCATTTTTTTTCAACCAACCTTGTATGGACTGGTTAATGGACAAGG
The DNA here is from genome assembly GCA_016584305.1 of Chionoecetes opilio. Taxonomy (NCBI): domain Eukaryota; kingdom Metazoa; phylum Arthropoda; class Malacostraca; order Decapoda; family Majidae; genus Chionoecetes; species Chionoecetes opilio. The sequence goes on from JACEEZ010003834.1 coordinate 17,135, forward strand.
TTTGTAGATCAAAGTGATTGTGGAGCATCCGTCGGCAACACCAAGATCACTGAATCTTGTTTTTGTCGATGATGCAGTAAATCTTTTGCTGAGTCACTGAGGTCCTGGTGAATGGCTCTCGACGAGGCGTGCACGAGGAGGCAAAAGCCTTTGGGCTTGAGGTCTCTGGCGTCAAGACCAGGGTCCAAGGTGTTTTGGAGACTTACTAGAATGAAGCAGTACAGTCTGTTCCATGCGTGTGTCGAGACATTGGTGAGATCGGTGGAAAGTTTTACAATATACCTTTGGTAGCGCAAGTCAGTCCATAATGACGGCGGGTCAAGTCAGAGCCTTACGGCGATTGGCATAATACCACACGGTGTTTATATGACTCGCCTCAGCGGGAGTATTTGAACAGGCGTTTGTCGGTACCTGGTTCAGAGGAGGACTAAAAGGATCCGGATCTTTCAAGTCGCGCTTGGTGATCCCTGTCTTGCTCTAATGGTTTGTGAGACATGGACACTAAATAAATAGTGACTTGACGAGCGATCAAGCCTTTGGTAATAAGGGTCCCTTTGCGCAAAATCAATGGGGTACGCTGGGATGATTCGTGTCCAATCAGCGATTGCACCGTGAGACTGAAGATCGAGGCCTATTAACATGCATTGGGTCCGTCACCAGCGCCACTTTTCGGCTATATGGGATTTGCGGCCACACGCTACCCTGAAGAAACAACCGATCGATTTCTTCCCATCGGGTTTGTATCTGTAGAGACAATCGGCGTGGAGGAGACCAAGGGGGCGCCCAACAAAAGGCTCGTGGCTGGGGCAAGTTTGAATTTGTTTCTTGGTCGAGAGCCCTGCTTGTTTATGGGAAAGTAGCTGCATGGTAACTCGGGGCCGTTGGTGCCCCCCGGGAGTGGCGGTGCGTCGTAGGTGGGCGAGCGACTCTGTCGCCCCCCGGCGTATGCCCCCAACTTATTGATTGATTGATCCCATCGTAATTTTAGTAGGAGCGGGATTAACTACCCACCAATGAGGGCTTCTCTAACTCTAAAGGTGGGCTGATATTCGCTGATTAACCTACAACCTTTAGGTCTAGTTATCTCATCTCCCTGTGGGGGTGTTCCTGCTCACTACCTTGTAAAATGTTTGTGTTTGCACTCTTTGTAATAATCCCTCCTCTATTTGCTTGACCGTGAAGTAAATTACTATTGTAGTACCTTTGAGATTTAAGCGGTCTGCATCCCTGGTTGGGTACATTTTCTCCATATCATTGATACTAACCATCCAGTCTGATTTCTGTCAAGGGTTTTGCGTTCATGGCCCTTAGTGAGTGGCAACTTAAAAGAGGGTTATTTCTGAACTCTTCCAATTCTCTGTGATTGTGAGAAGGGCTCAGTAGATCCATGAACTTGCAGAAAAGATTCTTTGTTATCTGATCTTTATCTTCATAATTATCTCTATGAATCTTGAGTGCCACATTATAATTGGCATTTTCTACTGTTAATTCCTTTACCAGCAAATATGCAGGACCTCTCAACTGACCTAACAAATAGGTTAATTTATGCACCTCTGCTAGATCAGTCCTATTATCAATTAATTTGAATTTATCCCAGAAAGAATACCAATTCTCACCCTCAAAATGAGGCAATGACAAATCTGGTAATTTAAGTTGGGGTAAAAAGGCTTTGGCTGTGGGTTTCTGTTCACGCACTAAGTTTTCATATGTGAGTACTGTTTTCATGTATTTGATACATTCTTGATCATACTTGGACTCGTAATTAATTCATTCTTTATCCCCAGCTTCTAATAATTGAAAGTAAGCCTTTTCATAATTCTCCCATTTAGATTTTTGCATTAGCAGAGCAGACTTGAAACTATTATAGTCTATAGGGATAGTCCCAGCTGCTTCATTACACGTATTATATAATCGTGGCAGCAAACCTAATTTAGCAGCTAATGATTTAGTCCCTTCCGTCATGATTTTAATTGATTAAATGATATGAAAAATAGAAAAGAAAATAACAAGTTGGATAAATGTTTATGAGTTAGGGTTCCCTATTAAATGAATTCTAAGTGTGGGTGTGCCATTGGCTGGCCTATCAAGACGCATAACCAGGCCTATAACCACCCATCACTTTATTTAAACTAACTAACTTCATAATCATTGTTGGCGGAAGGAATCTTAAATGCGGCCTGTGTCGCGGCTAACTTGTGGCTCAGCGGGCAGGTACGGCGGGAGGTACGGCGGCCTATTTATGGCGGCCAAGTTTTTAATTGTTTAAGCCAAAGGGGGCGGGGAAACTAGTGTTTCCTCTGTATCAGACCAGTATCCACCTAGTGCTTGGATACCATCCCACTCCCCTTTCTTCAACTTTATGAAATTTATGAATTGCTTTACAAAGTAACAACCTCGCCTAGTCAATGCACCCTCTCAAAACCTAAACTGGGTTTATAGAATTTGGCTTTTTTATTAC
>JACEEZ010003835.1:0-15000 GCA_016584305.1 Chionoecetes opilio
TCATCTCTATTATTTTTACATTGTTTTTAGTATCATCATTAATATCATTATTACTGCTATTTAATTAAGGGAAATTTTCATCATCATCATCTTTTCATGTGTGTGTGTGTGTGTGTGTGTGGTGTGTGTTGTGTGGGGTTTGTGGTTTGTGGGGTGTGTGTGGGTGTGTGAAGGAGAAGAGAGAGAGAAAAGAGAGAAGAAGAGAGAGAGAAGAGGGGAAATTAAAAGGGATTATGAAGGAATTTGCGCGTTTTAGGAAATGTTTTTCCCTACCTTACCGTCTGTATTAAAATTTTGTTTTTTTTCTCTCTCTCTCTATCCCCCCCCTTTTTTTTTTTTTTTCCCCTTTTTTTTCCCCCCCCTTCTATCTATTTTTATATTTTTCCCCTTTCCCCCCGTTTTTCCCTTTTCCCCTCTTTTTTTTATTCTCTATTTTCTTCTCTCTCCTCTCTCCTCCTCTTCTCTCTTTTATTCTCTTTTCTCTCTCTCTCTCTCTCTCTCGCTCTCTCTCTCTCTCTCTCTCCTCTCTCTCTCCTCTCTCTCCCCTCTTCCCCCTCTCTCTCTTTTCTCTCCTCTCTCTCTCCTCTCTCTCTCTCCTCTCTTCTTCTTCCTCCTCTCCTCTCTCTCTTCTCTCTCCTCTCTCTCTCTCTCTCTCCTCCTCTTTTCCTCTCTCTCTCTCTCTCCTCTCTCTCTCTCTCTCTCTCTCTCTCCCCTCTCTCCTCTCCTCCCCCTCTCTTTTCTCTCCTCTCTCTCTTCCCTCTCTCCTCTCTCCCCCTCTCCTCTCTCTCTCTCTCTCTCTCTCTTCTTCTCCCCCTCTCTCTCTCTCTCTCTCTCTCCCCCCTTCTCTTCTCTCCTCTCTCTCTCTCCCTCCTCCTCCTCTTCTCTCCTCTCTCTCTTCTCCTCTTTCTCCTCTCTCTCCCCTCTCTTCTCCTTTTCTCTCTTTCTCTCTCCTTCCCCTCTCTCTCTCTTCTCTCTCTCTCTCTCTCTCTCTGTGACGACACTTTGCGAAAACGGGATAAAGTGGGCTTGAGAGGAACGCTTGATGACGGTTTGCCCAAAGGGCCAAATTGACTAGTGTAGGGGGAGGGCCGTGAGGGTATGACCTATCCCAATTGTCTTTTTTATTACTTGGGACGAAAAATGCCTTGTGGACAAATGACTTCATTAACAATCGTTCATCCCCTTTGACCTGCCCCCCCTCGTGTCTCCTCCCCAACTCGACACCAAAGAGGCCGCCCGAGCCCGAGCGCGAGTCGCCAGCGAAACAGGCCCCGATGACGACGACGAGAGTGTACCATAAATCGTCATGACATGCCCCGTTAGGAGCGAGGCCCAAGGGGAGGCCGCGCAGGGCAAGGACTGGACCACTTGGTAAAGGGTGGGGCCCCGCCCGCCCCAAGTTCAAGCTGGAAAAGCTTGGAGGACCACGCCATGCCTACCGGGCCCATCACGGCCCTCGAGGCCGGAGAACCCGACCCGAGGAGGTTTTGGGGCCCAAATTTAGGAGAAACTCCTCCCCCCCCAAGGACGGGGAGTCGTGGCGCCCTGCGGCGCCTCGCTGACGAGGGAAATAGGGTGCTCCCTTGACCCAGTTGGGAGTCCAAAAGGTTGCTGGAGCGCTACCCTTTTTGACTTCCCACTCGTGCGGTGAAGGCACAACCCCAGGGGGTGCCCCGCCACAGGGCTGCGGGGGAAGGGACAACATAGCCACGAGACAGGTGCTGATTGCCCACGAGGGGCCCCACCTGCCAAGATATCACGTTCTGGGGCCCACACCTTACCCCCTCCCGGAGCGACCCGGGTGAGGTGCTACAAGTGCCAGCTTTTTTTAACCCCCTGAAAAGTTGGGTGCGCGCACTCCGCGGTGTTGGAGTGTGCACCCTTTAAACCACCCACGGGGTTTGCTTTGGCCGCCACAAGTCCAACGAGGCTACCCCCGAAAAGGCCCCAAATTGCGGGAGAAACACCACGCCTGGAACCCCCAATGCCCCTGAGAGGCTTCGAGGATGCCTCCCCCGCACAGCCTCAAGCCCAGGGTGGCGGCAAAAAACGCCTCATAAAAACACGTGGACACCACAGGAAAAACGCGGCACCACCGCTTCACCCCCTCCCCCACCACCAGGCCCCCGGGTAAAGGGCCCGCCAAGTACCTTCCCCCCCTAGCCCCCCGGGGGCCCCCCCCCCAGGCCGCGGGTCGGAGGGAAGGGGAAATAAAAGCGCACTGCCAGCTCATGGAGGAGGGGCTACCATACCCCCCCGCTATTCTCTCCCCCCCCACTGCCCCAAGGGGACTGGGACCGTCCCGCCCACCACACAGGGCCCCCTAAAGGGTCCCCCGCCAGCCAGCTACCTGCCCCCTGCAGTCCCCTAAATGCCAGCGACAGCGCAGCGAAGCCGAGGGACGCCCCGCCTGCCTCATGTGCGACCCCAAATGAGGCCCACTCCACCCACGACATCGTCCCAGTCACGAGGAGACACGTGAAATTGCTGTTTGCATCATCGTCCGCATGTCACGTTATAGGGGCTCCTCCGCCGCCTACAGCTCCCCCCCGCCACCGAGGGGGAAAGTTGACGCGCTCCCCCTCGAGGAGATGGAATCACCCATCGTCGGTGGCCGTAGTCCGACCACCACAGAGGGATCCAGGCCAGCATTCCCTCCTCCCAGCAGACACCCTTCGCCCACCGGGACCACGCTGACAACGACCCCCCCCCATCGGCGCCCCCGGGCTGCCCCCCCCCAGGCTAAGGTGCTCAGTGGAATCCCCCGGGCCCCTCCCCCCCAAGAACATCAGGTCTGCAGGCCCCTTCAGGAGGACCTTGACGTGGTTCCCCCTACAGGAGACCTTACCCTGCTGACTTCAAGTGGCGCTTGCGGGCTAAGTCTCCACTCACTCCCGCCACTGGGGCACCCGGGGCTGCGTGCGCTGGTGGGGCGCCACCCCCCCCGCAGAATCACCGACCCGGTGATGTGGTGATGGTGCGGGGGGCCTTGGCGGTGGAGCTGCACGTGGGGGAATCGAGCTACTGTGTAAAACCTGTACGGAGCCAGCGAAAACCAACCGAGGCAGGGGAGCTCCCCCCCATGGCATCGCACCCGCCCCCCTCGTGGCGGGCGTTTTTAAACGCCCACCACCCCATCCTGCAGTCTGTCGGAACCAACCTAGGGGTCGCCCCACCTAGGGGTGTTGCTCGGGAGGTCCCCCACCATCTCCCAAACCCCGGGGAGCCCCCCATGTCCGGGGGGGGGTGACGGCCTCACCTTGGTGTGGGTGACCTGACAGCCGGCGCATCGTGGAGGTGCACCCCCCCTCACCAGTGACCACTACGCCACCCTCCCACCCCACAGGGGTTGCCGCCGATCCCCCCACGCCCCCGCCCGAGGGAAACATCAAGAGGGCGGACGGGGGAAAATTTCAAGTTTCCCCTTGACGAGTGGTGGTCCTTAGAGCCACCCGCGCCTTCACCAACAGGAAGGGCCCTCACGGCCCCTTCAGAGGTCAGCCACGCAGCCATTCCTAAGTGCTCCCCGGGCCGCCCCCCCGCCCCGCTGGGGGTTCTAAAACGAGGACGCAGGGAGCACAACCACCGAGTCAACCTCACAGAAAGCTTACAACGACCCCCCAACCCCCCCAAACCTGCGGCTGTTGCGGGATGGGTTCTCGCGCCGACAGGTTCTAGCGGGGGGGGGGCCCAAGTGGTTGATGGGGGCGCCTCTTTCAACCACACACCTCCCTGGGGACTGGGGAAAATGTTGGACGGCTTCCCGGTGCCCCCCCGCCCCGGGAAAAACCGCCCCCCCCACACCCACACCGAGAGGGGGAGAGGCTCTCGGGTGTTCACCGCGAGAGGCTCCGCGCCCAAAATTCCTCCCCGCACACGCCCCCTCCGCAAACAGCTTTTTGACAACCCGCGCGAGGGGGTCAGGGAGGCGCGGGGGAACCTGACATGGCGGCCACCCCTTCCTCGCCAGGAACCGTCGTCGGCGAGGAAAAAGGGCGACACGTAGGGGCGGACGGGTGACAAATCCATGTGGCTCATGCCGGGCCTGCCGGGGGGCGCCCGCGCGCTCGCCACGCTCAAAGCGTCTTTTGGCGGGCACCCGCCCCGGGTGGAAGGAGGCCGTATTCAGCCCCTCCCCAAGCCCCGGGAGCCCCCAAGCCAGGCCCATCTCCCCCTCGCTGCAGGCTAAAAAAAGCCGAGAGAATGGTGCTCTCCGACTGCGTGGCCGTGGGGGGCCCCCACCCTACGTGTTTGGCTTTTACCCCGGCCCTGGGCACGCTGACAGCCCCCTACCCTCTGACTCAGGCCAACAAATGCCCCACATCACAGTCTTTTTCCCCACTTGAGAAAGCGGAGCTGCCATCCCACGCTGTTCCGCCACCCTCGCGAGAAGGGGATCCCGGGGGAAAATGCTCGCCTGGCTCGAGGAACCTCCGCACCGTCGGGCCAGAGCAATTTCCGGGCCCCCCAAATCCCGCTACAAGGAACGGAGAACCCGGGCGAACTCGAGCAACGAGGCCCCCCGAGCGGCCCCCCCCCACCCGTTCCCGTTCAACCTGCTGATGGGGGGCTGGTCGCCCCCGCCCTTCCAAGGCTGGGACCGTCCTGCTCAGCTACCCGACGCCTAGCCCTCGTTTCACCGGGGGGTGACAGGCTTTGCAAGACGCCCCCTCTCGACCTCATCAACCGCCAAGTGCGAGGGGCTGGGCCTCAAAATCTCGGGGCGAAGTCCCGGCCATGACTATAAAAGGCACCCCCCAGCCTGTCAGCTGCGCGTCCAAGGATCGGCCCCCGGGCCGGACGGACTCCCACCTGTACCTCGGGGTGTGGCTCGACAGGCGGCTGCATTCAGGGGGCAGCTGATACCCCGGGGGAAAGGGCGCAGGCCAGGGCTGAAAGTGATGCCCTGACGCGGGGGTTTAAAGCCGGTCCCCTTCTCTGTCCTCCGCCCGTAATACGGGGGGCGGTGCGCTCCCCGGTGGGTATTGCGCCCCTGTACTCATCGCGCTCTCCCCCCGTCAGCAACGGCTCGAGGTGCTCCAGAAAAACGCCATGAGGACCATGCTGGGGCCCCGAGATGGTCCAGCTCAATAGAGCGAGCCCGATTGGTGCCCCCCGCCCCCAGGGGGCAGTGCAACATGGCCTGTCGCTGGCCAGGTCTTTTCCCCCGCGACGTGGAGGGCGTGGGGGGCAGAGGGACCAGGCGGCCCGCGCAGGGGGTCGAGTGCCCCCGGGAACACGTGGGTCATTAAAACCCGCTAGCCACACAGCCTATTTACGCGGGGGTCACCGGACCGTGGCGGGAGGGCCCATGTCCCGCCCCCCCCCTACTATCCCCCCCCGTGGGGCCCCCCCCCCAGAGCTCCCCCCCACGCTGTTTTCCTGCGTGCAAAACCATGTGCAAAACCCGGAGCTGCGGCAAAACGCCTGATGGGCCATGGCCCAGGGCGTCGAGCGGGACAGCCGCGTATACTTCACTGATGGCTCGGTCGACCCGGGTATGGCAGAACGGTGCCGCGTTCTCCGGGTGGGACAGGGGTCTTTGGGGGACGCGACAACTGCTCCCCCCAGACTGGCTGGTGGCCATCCCCGCACGCCCTCGAGCATGCCCTGCACCGCCGGGAGGCAACCTGGGAATACACACCGACCCTGACGGGGCTGCAGGCCCCCCAACAGCCCCATCCCAAGGGCAAAGTGAGGCTCATCACCCCCCATCCTGGGCAGCCTACAGGCCTTGGCGCGCAGGGAAAAGGGGTGTCAGGCTCAACTGGATTCCCACCCGTAGGGTCCCGGGGAACGAGGCGGGGGACGTGGCCGCCAAAACGGCCGCCGCGGCCCAGGGGCACCAGCCCCCTGCCTCCCCGCTTACAGTAAAACAAGGGGGCAGGCGACGGGCCGCAGCACACCGCGCTCACCAACAACCGAGAGCTGGAGACCAGAAGAGGGAGGGGGCCTGGTACGTGCAGCCACTGACTCCCCCCCCACTGGACGCCCCCCAGCAACAACCCCGGCCCGTGGCGCCACTACTGCAGGTGTGCGTCTGGGGGTACTGCACCAGGGAGGGGGCTTTCAGGGGGACTTGAGGGGCAAGAGTGGATCACTGCGGAAAAACACACCCGTCGCCCCCTGGTGCACTACCCCTGCCTGCCCCGCCACCGCCCCCCCGAGGCCCGCCCGGCCCCGCCGGCCCCGCCTGCAGGTGGGGGTGCTGATGGGGGTGAAGGGGAGGCCCCCTCATGGTCCGCACACCCCGAGAGACGTGATTGAGGGGGTGGAAAAACGCCCCCCCCCCGCTACACATCAGTACCCACACCCCGCCGCACCCGGCAGGGTGCCATACCCGGTGACTCACCGTCACCAGCCCCCACGCGACCCTCCCGTACCTGACGGGATCCCCCCTCACTGGGGGTGATGCCCCTTTTGGGGCTTCTTTTCCTGCAATCATTTCTGTACTGCTTGTATTGTGTGGTATGTCCTGTATGCTTTAATTGTACAAAAACCTTTACAAAACAAAAAACAAATTTTAATCATTTTGAAGGGGAATTTTGGCTAAAAAACTTTTTTGGAGTATTTAAATTTCAGGAAGAACTCTGCGGGAAAAGCCCTTTTGTTAAGTGTTGGGTGCGTGTGGTGTGTGGTGTGTGTGTGGGTGTGTGTGTGTGTTGGTGTGTGTGTGTGTATTCATCAGTTTTATTTTATAGGGCCGAGCAACGCTCGTGGGCCCCGTCCCCCCATATCAAAAATTTTTTTTTTCATTCATCCCTTTGTGCTTTGTGTTGGCCGAAGCCAGCACCCGGGAGGGGGGTCACAAACCCCGGCTAACACCCGGTACCCATTCACTGCTGGTGGACAGGGGCTCAGGTTTTAAGGAAACAACCCATCTATTTCCGCTCCGCCCGGGAACGACGCTTCTCGGTTGTGAACCGAGCGTGCTTCCCCTACACCACGGAGTACCCTGGTGTGTGTGTGTGTGTGTGTGTGTTGTGTGCAGTGGCGTACCCAGAAAATTGAAAAGGGGGGGCCAATATATATATATATATATATATATATATATATATATATATATATATATATATATATCTATATATATATATATATATATATATATATATATATATATATATATATATATATATATATATATATACATAGCATGATTATCCTATCGTACATATATATATGATATATATTTATATAAAATATTTCATATCTATATAACTAGTATTTTATATACGAGGGGGGGGCATGGCCGCATGCCCCCCCTCCTTCGGTACGCCACTGATTTTGACTCAATATCTTTAAGAAAATAGTTTCATTCTCATATAACTCGTTTTTTATAATTTTTATATTAGATTTTGACTCAATATCTTTAGGAAAGTATAATTTTATTCGATTAACTCGTTTTTATAATTTCTTATATTAATTTAGACTGAATATCTTTAGGAAATTATAATTTTATTCTAATTTAACTCGTTTTTATAATTTTTATATTAGATTTAGACTCAATATCTTTAGGAATATATAATTTTATTCGCATTTAAATAATTTTTTAACAATTTTTATATTAAATTTTGACTCAATATCTTTTGGAAAATATTTTATCATATAACTCGTTTTTTATCATTTTTATATTAGATTTTGACTCAATATCTCTAGGAAAATATAATTTCAATATATACGTATATATAATATATATATATATATATATATATATATATATATATATATATATATATATATATATATAATAAATATATTTATTTATCCTTATTTATTCTTTGCAAAAGGGGGGGGTGCCATGGCTGCATACCCCCCCCTCGGTACGCCACTGTGTGTGTGTGTGCGTGCGTGCGTGCGTGCATGCGTGTGTGCGTGTGTGTATGTGTTTTGTGGGTGTGTGTGAGAGTGTGTGTGTGTGTGTGCTTGCAGGACAGGCGTGGGGCTGGGGTGAGGCAGGCGTGGGGCTGGGGTGAGGCAGGCGACGGTGGTGGTAGGTGGTCTACCCCGAGGCACTTTAACCAGTGACCAACGACAACAACAACACGATTGGAGTTTACACTCACATTGTTGTCTAATCTAATATATTACTACTACAAGCATCAATACATGGGTACGAAGGGCCCACAAACACTTGTAATGTCTAAAGAGAGACAAAAAAACGTTATTTTAGTATTATATCTAGAGAAACAAAAAAACTTTATTTATGGTATTATATCTAAAGAGAGAGAGAGAGAGAGAGAGAGAGAGAGAGAGAGAGAGAGAGAGAGAGAGAGAGAGAGAGAGAGAGAGAGGTGGCCCATCCGTCCCTCTTTATGTTAAGCAGACAAATGGGTCGTAAACAAAACACCTACTTGGCAAAACTGTGTGTGAATATATATTGCAAGTCATGAGAGAGAGAGAGAGAGAGAGAGAGAGAGAGAGAGAGAGAGAGAGAGAGAGAGAGAGAGAGAGAGAGAGAGAGAGAGAGAGAGAGAGAGAGAGAGAGAGAGAGATTATTGATACATTTATTGGCCACTTTGTACATAACATAAATACATAATAATAATAATAATGCAGCCAAGGTCCATTGAGCCAAGGACGCTATTACGGACCTACAATTATAATTAACTGTAAGCTGACGCATGTTGTGGCCCATCCACCACCTTGGATTACTGCCTTAATAAATGATGAATCTCGCGGAAAATAATATGAATAATAATTAATAATATAAGCAATAATATTAGTAATAATGATAACTGATAATGATAATGATATAGAAATAATAATGATAATAGTAATAATAATACCAATAAGCAATAGTAATAATAGTAATAATGATAATAACAATAATAAATAATATATAATAAATGATAATAATGATAATAATAATATCAATAAAAATAAAATATAATATAATAATAATAATAATAATGATCAAATAAATAGATATGATATGATAATAATTTAATAATGAATATAATATTAATAATAATGTTATATTGATAGTATAATATGATACATAATTAATATATACTATTTCATAATGATAATAAATTTATATAAATAATAATAATGATAAATGCACCTACCATAACATTACTATATGCAGTCTTGCAACTTGCATCACAAAAATGAGTTTTATAATATAAGTGTCTTACCTAGAATATAAAAAATAGAAATATTACCGGTAAATCTAATTGTAATTAGTTAATAACATGTTTTTGAGTCTGTTTTTGAGTCCAGCTCGTGAATGACTGTTCCTTGTCTCTTGAGGAAGTTGGTTCCAGTGTTTGGGTCCTCGGAATAGGATACTCTGTTGGACGTGACTTGTTCTACACAGTGGGGTTCTTAAATTATTTATTCTTCTAGTGTCACTACGATCTATTACATTAAAATTACAATTTATTGGAAATGAATGCAAGGCCCCGTATACAAATAAGCATGTCTGTAGGTGTATAACATATTGTAATTATAATAATTTGTAGCTTATAAAGAGAGGGTGAGTGTGATCATAGCGTTGGCTGCGAGACATTATGCGTATCAACTTCTTGTGTTCAACAAAAAGATGATCAATGTATGTTTTATAAGCTGCCCCCCATAAAGCACAACAATATAATAGATATGGATATGCTAGTGAAATATATATTTGTTTAAGACTGTCATTATTCACATGGTCTCTAATCCTGTACATTATACCTGTTATTTTAGACAATTTTGTTTTTAAGCATTCTATATGAGATTTCCATTTTAAAGAGTTATCAATTATGACACCTAAAAATCTTATTTCATTAACTTGATTTATAATTAGATTATCAATTTTTATATTTACATGGGGTGTTTGTGTCATTAGGGGATGTGAAATCATGTCATTTGTTTGACCTATATTGAGTGTTAGTTTATTGCATTTGATCCAATTTGCTACGTGATTTAATTCTCGGTTTAGTGTAGTTTTCAATTCATTAACATCTCTCCCGGTTATGAATATATTTGTGTCATCTGCGAAAAGTAAGAAATGTAATAAATTGGTGCTACGTGTAATGTCATTTATATATATTAAAAATAATATCGGGCCGAGAATTGAGCCTTGTGGTACTCCAAAGTTGACATTATTATAAGAAGATGATGTGTTGTTGTATACAGTATATTGTTGTCTATTACTTAAATAACTCTTAAACCAGTTGTTAGCAGTACCTCGAACTCCGTACACTTTAAGTTTTTCTAATAGTATGGAATGAGAAATTGTATCAAAAGCTTTTGTCAAGTCACAAAAGACTGTTATCTGGTATTGCTTACTGTCAATAGCTTCATAAATGTGTTGGATGAGCTGGTGTACTGCTAACTCAGTGCTATAATTGGGTCTAAATCCACACTGATGTTCAGATAATAATGAGTTTTTGCATAAATAGTCCATGAATCTCAAAGCCATAACTTTTTCAAAAATTTTACTTAAGCTTGGCAAAACTGATATAGGTCTGTAGTTCTGGTGGAGATATTTATCACCTTTTTTAAATATGGGAATAACTCGTGCTATCTGGAGCTGTTTTGGGAACAGTCCTTCTTCAAATGATCTGTTGATTATGTGTTGTAAATATGGTGACACTATACTGCTGCATTTTTTTATTATCTTTCTATCTATGGTGTCATACCCTGGGGAAGTTAGTTTCAGATTTTTTATTATAGCTTCAATTTCCTGTAATGTTGTTGGCCGAATAAAAAAAGAAAAAGGTGTAGGAGGATCAGGTAAGTAATTATTAAATGAAACTGGTGACGGTTCAATGCCTTGGGCCAAGTTGTTAGCAATGTTACAGAAATAGTTATTAAATGATTCAGCTATTTCCTGATTTGTTGATAAAGTATTATCTGGGAATGAAATGGAGGTAGGAAGCTGATAACTATTTTTTCCCATGATGTTATTTATAATTTCCCAAGTCTTTTTACTGTTGCCTGCATTTTCCTTTAATTTAGATTTATAGTGATTCTCTTTTGCTGCTCTTATTATAGAAGTTAAAGTGTTCCTGTACCTTTTAAATGTAGTTCCGTAAGTAATTGGCCACTTAGCATACAATTTCTGGAGTCTGTTACGTTCTTTGATGGACTTTCTTATACCTTGAGTTATAAAGGGTTTGTCGATATGTTTCTCTTTGACTGTATATTCTTTTACAGGAAAGTGTTTATTGTAAATAAGTAGAAATTGTTTCATGTAAATATCGAAACATTCATTTACCCCGGTATTAAATACTGCTGTGTCCCAATCATATTCGCTCAACTCTAATTTAAAATTATTGATATCGAGAGAGAGAGAGAGAGAGAGAGAGAGAGAGAGAGAGAGAGAGAGAGAGAGAGAGAGAGAGAGAGAGAGAGAGAGAGAGAGAGAGATTATAGTCAAGAGCAACGATTCTTAACTTGGGGGGCGTGGGTAATTACCTAGGGGGGGCGTGAGCCAAGAGAGGAAAAGGAAGAACTGTCAAGTATTTAACAGTAAGCTCGGCCTTCACTTTAACCCCTTGAGTCCCAGAGCGTAATTTCCATTGTAATTTGGGTACCATTAGACGATTTTTGTGACTATAAGCAAGATTTTATAGATATGACCTGTTTAATATCCTTGTCGACTAACTAATTTGGTATATTAAGTTACTTTTCGTTATTTTATGGGTAACAACAGACGATTTTTTATAGTAGAGGAAAGATCTAGGCGTGAAGGGGTTAAGAGACATGTAGTTTTTTTCTCCTGCCACTTAGTCGGGTAAAAAAAAAAATTGCTTCGTTTTCTAATTTCAAGAGTTCTATGGTTATTTTGGTGCTGTGTTTGTGTTCCTATAGTTGTGTTAGGACCTCTTCGTCTGGTACTCCTTCAGGTGTTAGGCACAAGGGCGTCAGAGTGTTGTATTAGCTATTTCTACAGTAGGATGGGTTTAACATGAGTGTCGCTGCGAGGGTGAGCGAAGAAAACGGGGAGAGCAAGTGTGGCTGAAAAACTCTGCGGTGACGTCTTGCCGCGTTTCACTAACTATTTAGACTTTTATGCCATACTAGTACTTGCTATTATCAATACTATTACTATTATTATCATTATCATTAATATTATAGTCTAGACGTGATCTTAACTAAAGCTGTTGGGTATATGCAAGGTGTTTATGAATAATTATGTGCTCCAATAAGTGATAAAAACATGAGTTTAGTCAGTTTTTCTTTCTGATTCGGGATTATTTCGAAATATCTTGGTTGAAGAAGTGAAGGGGGTGATTCCTCCTCCTCCTCCTCCTCCTCCTCCTCCTCCTCCTCCTCCTCCAACGCCTCCTCCTCCTCCTCCTCCACCCTCCTCCTCCTCCTCCTCCTCCCCTCCTCCTCCTCCTCCTCCTCCTCCTCCTCCTCCTCCTCCTCCTCCTCCTCCTCCTCCTCCTCCTCCTCCTCCTCCTCCTCCTCCTCCTTTTCCTCCTCCTCCTTAATACATCACCTCATATCCGTCAGCTAATTTATCAATCTGCCTTCTGCCCTTCCTCTTCCTCCTCCTCTTCCTCCTCCTCTTCTTCCTCCCTCACTTCCTTCTCCTCCTCCTCCTCCTCCCCTCCCCCTCCTCCTCCTCCTCCTCCTTCTCCTCCTCCTCTTCTTCTTCCCTCACTTCCTTCTCCTCCTCCTCCTCCTCCTCCTCCTCCTCCTCCTCCTCCTCCTCCTCCTCCTTCTCCTCCTCCTCCTCCTCCTCCTCCCCCTTTTCTCCTCCTCCTCCTCTTCCTCTTCTTCCTTCTCTATCTCTCATCTTCTCTTCTCTTTTTCCTCTTGGTTCTCTTTCGCTAATTATCATGTGAGTGTCTGTCTGTCTATCTCTTTGTTGAGTTTTAAATGACTGTATTTATATCTATCTCTCTATTTATCTATCCACCTGTCTATCTATCTAGCTATATATCTATCTATCCAACTATCTATCTATCTATCTTACTAACTAACTCACTCACTCACTCACTATCGATCTATCTATCTATCTATTTATCTATCTATCTATCTATCTATCCATCTATATGTCTATCTATCTATCTATCTATCTATCTATCTATCTATCTATCTATCTATCTATCTATCTATAAATACACGTATATATAAAAACATGCGTAAATATTTATGGTAAAATCTTTGGGTGTCAAGGCAGTGGTGGTGGTGGTCGAGGTGCCAAAACATTTCTGAGTGATATGTTGTGCATCTCTTCCCCTCTTTTCCCCTCCCTTCCCCTCCCCTTCCCCTCCCTTCCCCTCCTTCCCTTCCCCTTCCTGACCCGAGGGTGAAGATGTCCCTTGAGGAGGAAGAGGAGGAGGAGGAGGAGGAGGAGGAGGGGAGATGATCAAGGTTGCTGACATAGAAGGGAGTAAATCCAGAGAGAGAGAGAGAGAGAGAGAGAGAGAGAGAGAGAGAGAGAGAGAGAGAGAAGAGAGAGAGAGAGAGAGAGAGAGAGAGAGAGAGAGAGGAAATATTCTCATGATGAAGGAAAGTGAGAGAAAGTGAAGGATGGAAGGAAGGAGAGGAAGGAGGGAAGGAAGAAGTGAAGGAAGAAGGAATGGAAGGAAGGAAAGAGAGAAGGAAAGGAAGGAAATGAGGGAGAAGAGTGAGAAAGAAGGAATGAAAAAAGAAAGGATAGAAGGAAGGAAGGAAAGAACAGAAGGAAGGAGAGAAGGAAGGCAGGAGAGAAGGAAGGAAGGAGAGAAAGAAAGAAGGAAGGAAGGAAGAAGGAAAGAAGGAAGGAGGGAGAAGAGTGAGAAAGAAGAAATGAAGGAAGAAGGAAAGGAGGAATAAGAGAAGGAAGGAAAGATAGAAGGAAGGAAGAAGGAAGAAAGGATAGAAGGAAGGAAATAAAGAAAGGGAAAAAGGAAGGAAGGAAGGAAGGAAGGAAAGATGGAAGGATGGAGGGAAGGAAGGAAGGAAGGTAGGAAGAAAAGGAAGGAAGGAAGGAAGGAAGGAAGGAAAGATAGAAGGATGGAAGGAAGAAAGGATAGAAGATAGGAAATAAAGAAAGGGAAAAAGGAAGGAAGGAAGGAAGGAAGGAAAGATAGAAGGATGGAAGGAAGGAAGGTAGGAAGAAAAGGAAGGAAGGAAGGAAGGAAGGAAGGAAAGATAGAAGGATGGAAGGAAGAAAGGAAGGAATGAAGGATGGAAGGATGGAAGGAAGAAAGGAAGGAATGAAGGATGGAAGGAATGAAGGAGGGAAGGAACGAAAATAAGGAAGGAAGGAAGGAAGTTTGCATCCTTTTATAAATAACAATATTGTAGCTTAAGGAGAAAAAAAGAAAAAAGAGAATTACCTGTTAATGGGAAAAAAGTGGAGGGGAAGAAACTTTTTTTCCCGTCACAAGTTGCCACTCAGGATAATGTGAAGGGAAGATGATGATGATGATGATGATGATAATAATAATGATAGAAATAATGATGGTTTAACTTTTTTTTTTTATGCTTCATTCATTTTTTCTTTCACTTTTTTTTTTTAATGATGAAAATAATGATGATAATGATGATAATAATGATAATAATAATGATAGAAATAATGATTGTTATGACTTTTTTTTTTTTTGCTTCATTCATTTTTTTTTTCATTTTTTTTTTTAATGATGAAAATAATGATGACAATAATGATAATAATAATAATAATGATGATAATAATAATGATAATGATATAAATAATGATAGTTCTGACATTTATTTTTTGGCTTCATTCACATTTTCTTTCAAATTTTTCTTCTTTCTTAATAATAATAATAATAATAATAATAATAAATAATAATAATAATAATAATAATAATAATAATAATAATAGAAATAATGATGGTTTTGACAATATATATTTTTTGCTATATTCACTTTTTCTTTCTTTTTTCTTTCATATTCTCTCCTTCTTTATCATATTTCTATCTCCATCTTTCTTTATTCTTGAACTTCTTTCTTTCTCTTTTTCTCTTTCTCTATCTTTCTTTTTCCTTCCTTTTCTTTCTTTTCCTTCTTTCTTTTTTTTCTTTCTTATTCACTCTCTCTCTCTCTCTCTTT
>JACEEZ010003836.1:7500-12500 GCA_016584305.1 Chionoecetes opilio
GTTGATCACCTGTCCTGAAATCTTACCTGAGTATCAGCTGGTAATTACAGCCCCCTTGCACGCCCCAAACGAAGCCTTATTTAGGTCACATAGCATATATCCAGAGTGGTTTTCCTCTGCTTAAATAAACAGCGAAATGCTACCCCATTTTGTAATACAGTAAACCCTCTCTAATTCGAACTAATTAGGGGGATACCTGGGTCGAATTAGCCGAAAGTCCGAATTATCCGATGGTTACCTCTAGCCCCTCCACACAATAATAAGTCACTCAAACATGCCAAAAAGCACAGATTGTATTACTTGTACTCACCAAAACCATCGTATTTATACTATAATTATAAGTACACACACTTACGTATAATACCACATGATAATAATAATAACAATACAGATTACGATATAACATATACACATAAGAACTCATAAACCATCATTTTTTTTACTATTTAAAGATTAGATTATACACCCACACATTTTTCACCTTGTAATGCTTCTATCATACTCCTAAGTTAGCATATACCTTCCTACACACACACACAGATTGAATTATTATTTTTTTTTCTCTCTCTCTCTCTCTCTCCTCTCTCTCTCTCATCTCTCTCTCGTCTCCTCTCTCTCTCTCTCTCTCTCTCTCCTCTCTCTCCTCTCTCTCCTCTCTATCTCCTCTCTCTCTCTCTCTCTCCTCTCTCTCCTCTCTCTCTCTCTCTCTCTCTCTCTCTCCTCTCTCTCTCTCTCTCTCTCTCTCTCTCTCTCTCTCTCTCCCTCTCTCTCTCTCTCTCTCTCTCTCTCTCTCTCTCTCTCCATCTCTCTCTCTCTCTCTCTCTCTCTCTCTCTCTCTCCTCAACTCTCGTTCTCTACTACTCTCTAAGAGTTCCTGTTTTTGCCAAACCATTTCACTTTTACATGGAGTACAGTTTCTGTCTAATTTCTCTTTTTTAGGATATTTGAAGTATCATGTCTGTGTGAATTGGCTGAAATTGGACTTTTCTAATGTATTGTAACTGAAACTGATTTCTCAGATTTGATTCCAGATCTGGAATCAGTTTTCAGTTACAATGATTAGAATTCCCTATTTCAGCCAATTCACAATGACATGATACTTCCAGATATTCCTTAAAAATCACAAATTAGACAAAACTTACTCCTTTTTAACCCGAAGTGCGGGATTGGCATTAGTGTCTGTTGTTATGTATTCTATGAGACATTGATCATTGTAAGAGCCTCGCATTGAAAGGCTTCCCGTCGCTCCCCTGTCGCGATGAAGACACCGCTGGAGATAACGCACTGAGCATAAAGTCTTCTCAGGAAAAGTTTATTTCTCGAAATCTGCAGATGATGGCGTAGAAAGAATGCATTGAGGTACAAGGGGAGGTACGAATGTAAAAAAATAGAAGAAAAAAAATTGCCCCCTCCTCCCCCCTACGACGGGATTCTGAAAGTGGTAGTTGAAAAAAGTATCCAACTTACCGGAACACGATCACATTTTTTTTTCATTTTGTGTCTTGTCAACGATGAGAACATACACAAGAAGAGACTTTGAGAATAGAAACATGTTGAGTTAAATGACTAGACTAACGAACAGGTACTACTATATACAGGTATCTCTATAATCTCTTTCTACAGGTAATCTCTCCTTTGTGATGTAAAAAAAAAAAAAAAAAAAGTACTAAGAATGACAGGGTCTACTATATTATATGAACAGGTAATTATGATGACTGTGTATGATGCCCAGGCGCATTATGACGGCGGGAACCAGCGTCGTTTGAGGGTCACGGGCGTGTACTTCACCTTAACGGAGGTTGGTCGACGAGGTTCATGTTCTCCGGCCATTAGTTGCCGGAGCCGATGTTCTTCCGGGGAGGTTATTATGCCAGCTGTGCCTCCTCCTCCTCCTCCATCCCTTCCTCCCCACGACTTTTATTTCTTCCTCCTCCTCCTCGTCATCTTCATAGCCTCTTCTTCCTCTTTCCATTCCCCTCCTTCCTTTCCCCACGCTTTTTTATTTCTTCCTCCTCCTCGTCCTCGTCTCTATACTTTCTTCTTATTTGTCTTTACTGTCTTCCTCGTCATTTTCATAGCCTCTTCTTCCGTCTTTCATTACCCTCCTCCTCCTCTACCCCTTCCTCCACACGCTTTTTATTTCTTCCTTCTCCTCCTCGTCTCTCAACTTTCTTATTTGTCTTACAGTCTTCCTCGTCATCTTCATAGCCTCTTCTTCCTTCTTCCATGCCCCTCCTCTCCCTCCTCCTCTTCCTCCTCCTCTCCCTCCTCCTCTCCCTCCTCCTCCTCCTCCTCCTCCTCCTCCTCCTCCTCCTCCTCCTCCTCCTCCTCCTCCTCCTCCTCCTCCTCCTCCTCCTCCTCCTTCTCCTTCTCCTTCTCCTCCTCCTCCTCCTCCTCTAAGACCACACGCATCCTCTCCGTGAAAAAAAATGAACAGTTATTTTTTACATGAATAGTTAAGCCTGGATTGAAATATGTTTCTTCTCTGTATGAAGGATATGTGTGTGTGTTATGTGTGTGTGTGTGTGTGTGTGTATGTGTGTGTGTGTGTGTGTATGTGTGTGTGTGTGTGTGTGTGTGTGTGTGTGTGTGTGTGTGTGTGTGTGTGTGTGTGTGTGTGGTGTGTGTGTGTGTAGTGTATGTGTATGTGTGTGTGTGTGTGTGTGTGTGTGTGTGTGTGGTGTGTGTGTGTGTGTGTGTGTGTGTTTGTCCCACGCTCCGTCGTGTCATTGACGTCAACAACAGCCTCAGTCTCGCAGGGATGACAGCACGTTGCTCGCTTCAGATCGTGCGTTGACTGGACGTGCATACAATCCTCCTCTGTCTTATTGATTGCTTTGGGTCACAGATACACTTGCTTCTCTTATCACTCTCGTATTTTGTTACCTTGCACTCGGTCCAAACAATTCTTAGCAATTTGTTAAGAGTCATTATAACTTTTCATTCTTTATTTTCTCTTTTGCCTTTTTTTATTTTTTTTAACACCACTTAAATTAACTTTCAGGTCAGGTACTCAGCCCTTATTTGCTCAGGCCGCCACACTCCAGACGTTCTCCAGTCTCTGCCACCCCTTCTTCCCCCCCCTCCTATCCTATCTGCCATCCCTCCTTCCCCTTCTAACACTCTCATCAGTCCCCATGCCTTGCAATACCCTTCCTCCTCAGCAGGGTCCCACCACACCCCCTCCTCCTCAATCTCAGTACTCCCCCCCACACCCCCTCCTCAATCTCAGTACTCCCCCCCACACCCCCTCCTCAATCTCAGTACCCCCACCACCACGCCCCTTGCGCTCCTTTACGCCTTCCCAGAGGGCACCAGTAACTCAAAGGTAAACACACACTGTCTGCCTCGGCGCGAGAGATCACCAATTACAAAAGCCTGTAAGCATGGCCCACTAATTCACTTTGATTAAGGACTACCCTTGCCCCCTTTTCTTCTTCTTTTCCTTCTTATGCTTGTGCGTGTCTTGTGACTCTTGTCCTTATCCTTATTTGTGTCCCTTGCGTGTTCTTATTGTTTTCCTTTCTCCTGTTTGTTCGCTTTCACTTTTGTTGGTGTCTGCTTCTCTCTCTCTCTCTCTCTCTCTCTCTCTCTCTTCTACTCTCTCTCTCTCTCTCTCTCTCTCCCTCTCTCTCTCTCTCTCTCTTCTCTCTCTTCTCTCTCTCTCTCTCTCTCTCTCTCTCTCTCTCTCTCTCTCTCTCTCTCTCTCTCTCTCATCTAGCCAGAACAAAGAATGATGATGCCACTCCTGCATTCTTTAATTTTCTTTAACGAGCTTATCCTTGTTGCAATAACGTTAGGTTAAATACATTATTATCTGCCTTGCCTCTTCCCCACGCACCTTTCTCAGTCTTCCTGTATGTTTTTCCCTTTGAATGGCTATTAGACTGTGTACTAGTGCCGGTCTGTATCTGTCCCTGATTATGCTTAACATACCTGTACATAACACTATCCTTCTTCTCTTTGTGAACTTGTGTTTTACTTACACTTGTGTTTTAGTTCCTTTGTATACCTGTCCCTTTGTGTACCTTTTCTTTCGTGCCCATGTTGCCTTGCGCACTTCACTATTCATGTACGTGTCTCCTTATGTACCTGTCTCCGTGTGTACCTTTTGTCATGCGCACCTGTTCCAACGTGTGCTTTTCTTGTTCCTCTGGGCACGTATCTTTTTATTTACATGTCCTCTTAACGTGGCTAATTGAGCACGTAATACACGACATGAAGGGTCTGTCAGGGCCGTGTAGGGTAAGTCAGCTGCCTCCGAGGGCCGGCTTTCTCCTAGTTACCCTAACCGCGAGGCAAACACTTATCAAGGATGGTTGATATTTTGTTAGGAAACCCCGATTTGTCTTGTGTGTGTGTGTGTGTTTATAGTTAGCAATGTCATGAAGAAGGCGCATGTTACTTTCACTTACCTGCATTTTGTGAAAGCAAGGTGTTGTAAGATGTGTGTGCAAAAAAATAGAAAATAGAAAATAGAAAATATTCAGAACACTTTCAATGGTCTTGCACTGCCCCCGCATCAGATGAACAGGCGTGTCAGGTTGGGCCTCAAGAAGGCATGCAACCATTGCTTCTCGGCTTTCTTGTAACCTCTCGTGTTGTAAATTCATGGGGAGGCTTCAGTGGGGTGGCGTGGCGGCGGCGGGACACTTGGCAACAGGTCCAGTGACGGCCCAGCTACCGGTGTTAGGTCTCCTTGCAGCGGTCGTGGAACTCACAGTAATTGAAACACTGGACAGCAAAAACACGCGCCAAATTCTTGACGGCCGCCGCACCCAGTCTGGCGGGATGGGTTGCTTTCGATCAGCATTCGATTACTCTTAACGACGTGGCTGTCTGATTGGCCGTTACCGGGCATCAGGGTGGTTTGTGCCAGGCTTCTCCAGGATAAGGTAGTAAAGTCATAAAAGGAGTTATTGGTGATTCATTCTCGACAAGTCACAAGGGGAAAATATTTACCCCCTTGTATAGTACATGGTTGAGCTCAATTGGTTGTG
>JACEEZ010003836.1:15000-30000 GCA_016584305.1 Chionoecetes opilio
TCCATCTTCTCCCCAATACTATCTCAGTCATGCTTTTCCTCATTCCTACCTACACGGCGCAGCACACAGTAACTCGTCGCTGGCTCTCCTATCTTAATGTCGTTGAAACACCAGTGTCACGTAATCATCATTGCCTTTGTAAAGTTACATCTCGTCCTTCTCAGTGTGGTCCTCGCCCTTATATAATCTGATTCCCTCCCTTTTTTTCCCTCTTATAACCTGTACTATGTATGTGTTTTATTTTTATCACTTTGGTAACTTTCATCATTCACACTGGGTAATCAGAAAAAGGTATAAATCTTTATATCAAAAAGCTCGCTCTCCCTCGCTCTACGAAACTTGGATTTAAAAAAAAAATATGTATATGCATATAGAACTTGTAACCCATTGTCAGTTAATCGTAATTTTCTTAACTTTATATATTTTAGATAGTTCAAACAAGTTTCCCTAAAAGTAAGCAAGGAAAATACTTATCACTTGTGTTAACCCTGAACACTTTCTGTATTTAATTAAGAAGATTGTCTTGCCGTCTAATGATTTTATCTTATCTTGTCAGAAGACAAGCCGATTTAATGTACTTACCACAAGCTTAAGGACAGTAAGCTTACCTAATGCACTTTTATTCTAATGCTTTTATCAGATATTCCACCACAAAGGTAGTGGTAATATCACAGTGGGATAGCCTTATTATTTCACCAATTATTTTCTTTATATTGACACACTCGAACCAACTCTAGGCCGTTTGAGATGACTTAATCATTGTCACAAGAACGTTTTAATTCACCTGTTACCTGGCGATTTCATGTGGTGATTAAGGAACCTGTTACTACCTACACTATTGACTCAGGTCCCACGCTAAACAAAAACCTACTTCGCGACGTCATTCCTCAACACCCATAAAACTCGGTCTCGTTTCCTTTTCACTTACAATAAAGGACCTCAAGTAAACATGTCTCATCCGTGGAGTCATTTAGCTCAAGCCCGCAAAAAACAGCTGTATGAATCACCTTCTTACACAACTTGAGCCAAATGGATAGGTCCAGTTTTGTTGCTTACATAACCCGACCTCGGGAAGTCCAGTCACTTTCCCTCCTTAGACCCAAGAAAACGTACCGACATGCCTGCCCTAACCATGTCTCTTTATCTTCTAACCTACGACATTCCCTTCTCCCACCCTTCGTGTTGTTGAGAGAGAGAGAGAGAGAGAGAGAGAGAGAGAGAGAGAGAGAGAGAGAGAGAGAGAGAGAGGAAGAGAGAGAGAAGAGAGAGAGAAAGACAGACAGACAGAGACAGACAGACAGACAGACAGACAGACAGACAGACAGACAGACAGACAGACAGACAGACAGACAGACAGACAGACAGACAGACAGACAGACAGACAGACAGACAGACAGACAGACAGACAGACAGACAGACAGACAGACAGACAGACAGACAGACAGACAGACAGACAGACAGACAGACAGACAGACAGACAGACACAGACAGACAGACAGACAGAGACAGACAGACAGACAGACAGACAGACAGACAGACAGACAGACAGACAGAGACAGACAGACAGACAGACAGACAGACAGACGACAGACAGACAGACAGACAGACAGACAGAAGACAGACAGACCAGACAGACAGAACAGACAGACAGACAGACAGACAGACAGACAGACAGACGCAGACAGACAGACAGACAGACAGACAGACAGACAGACAGACAGACAGACAGACAGACAGACAGACAGACAGACAGACAGACAGACAGACAGACAGACAGACAGACAGACAGACAGACAGACAGACAGACAGACAGACAGACAGACAGACGACATATCTACCTTTTAAGCCATATGTATGATTACTACTTTTAAAAAGAGAATACAGAGAGAGAGAGAGAGAGAGAGAGAGAGAGAGAGAGAGAGAGAGAGAGAGAGAGAGAGAGAGAGAGGGCGTGTGGGATGTGGGAGGTCAGGTGTAAGTAATTAAGATCCAGTGTGTGATCTCCCGAGCACAAAATAACACGTTCGAGATGGCTCAGGTGACGAAAATTGCACGAGGTTACTTGCTGTCCACCTCTCCAGTGTTTTCCTCGGCCAAACAGTGGATTGTAAGAGAGAGAGAGAGAGAGAGAGAGAGAGAGAGAGAGTGTGTGTGTGTGTTCAAGCCAGCCGCTGCCTTGACTGTCGCTCTTATTCCTCTTCGTCTCTCTCTCTCTCTCTCTCTCTCTCTCTTCTCTCTCTCTCTCTCTCTCTCTCTCTCTCTCTCTCTCTCTCTCTCTCTCTCTCTCTCTCTCTCTCTGTTATTCGATACCCAAGTCTGCTTTGCTTCATCTGTTTTATGTCTTCATCTTTTCCATTAATATTTTTTTCCTGCCATGTGCAAAGTCAGTCTCACATTGTTCCTGTAAATGTGGTCCAGACTTCTGCTACATTTTTTGTCTTCTTTTTGTTCACTGAAATTCTGCTCCTCATTGTTGTAAAGTTTTTCTGTGTGTGTATTTTGTGAGTGTTTTGTGAGTACGTGTGTGAGAGAGAGAGAGAGAGAGAGAGAGAGAGAGAGAGAGAGAGAGAGAGAGAGAGAGAGAGAAGAGAGAGAGAGAGAGAGAGAGAGAGAGGAACATCAGAATGAAAGACGTCACTGCATCCATGATACTTAAAGATCTTTTAAGTGTTTGTTGGCCTACTATTCAACATGTCTGTAAATTTTCTGTCCCTAATGCCTACATCCGTAAAGGTATGTCTATATTGCTTTTCTTTCGTGTAATCTGCTCATTCAATTATCTCTTACAAGGCTCGGCAGTGGAAAATGTAAATAAAAAAGAACATTAAAAAAAATCGAATAGGCGTCATTGAACCTTTTAAAAACTGTTAGTGAGTCATCGGCAGAGTGCGTGCGGTCTCACTTAATCACCCTGGTAGACATTGTGGCCAATTAACCGCAAGTTGAGGCTCGTGATAAGACTGTTTTCATTTCACAAGAAACATTAATGATTTCTATGTTTTTCTGTCTGGTATAACTGCTTCAGGGCGCCGCGTGTTCTGCCCAGGTGGCGGTGAAGGAGAGCGTGCGTGCGTGCCTTGGGTTTGCCGGCGTGTTAGGCAATTAGAAGTAACTGACAGATCGGAAAAGCTTGCCCTACTCTGTTATAATCTCTGCTTATAGTCTGTTCATGGCAACACTCCCCACGAAGCTGAATCTAAAGAGCGTCCAGTGAAAATGAACTATAGCTTTATTTAGTTAGTGTGAAAAGTAGATGGCAGGTTTGGGGCTTTAAGTGAGATGTTTGCTTACTGTATTGCTTACCTATAGTTCCTGTACACGTGGTAGCTCCTTAAAATATAACTAAAGTTTTGTGACGTTCTGTATTTGTTATCAAGAAAAAAAGTGGGATATGGTTAGATACGTTATCAAGGGAGGAGGAGGGCAAGTGACAGGTTATAAGTGTTGTTATCATAAAGGGATAAAGAGAAGGCTGGCTAGAGTCATCCTGCATAATATGTTATCGCATTACTATCAGTCAAGTCCAGATACTCTATGCTATGCCATGAGTGACCTGTACCTCACTGATTCCCTTGTTGACTAAATGGATCACATGGAAAGGCTCTTAGTACTATCATCTCCTATTACTCATCCTCCTTACTCCTTACTCCTCAAAGAAAAAATAGACTTTCTTATCTCTCTCTCTCTTTAGACTAGTACTTATCCTATTCGTTATCTTTTAGCTCACTAAGTCCTGCGTGTGTTCCTCCAGATAGTATGAGGTGCCAGCTGGTGCCAAGGCCGCGCTGAGTGCCACTGCCGTATATGGTGGGCGGCTAGGCAGTGAAAGTGACACCCTTCTTCCATCCGCCCGCCCACCTTCCCTCCCGCCCTCCTTCCTCCTCCTCCTCCTCCTCCTCCTCCTCCTCCTCCTCCTCCTCCTCCTCCTCCTCCTCCTCCTCCTCCTCCTCCTCCCCTAAATTGTCGTACGCATAAAGCAGGTGGAGGTGTCATTCTTTACATTAAAGAAAATTTGCAAGCAATCGAAATCGATAAAGTAAACAAAGATCATTATGACTCAGTCTACGCAAAGATTAAGCTTAACGGTAAACTGCTAACTATTGGGACAATATATCGTCCTCCCAAATCTAATGCGGAAGTAGATTGCCTCCTGTATGACGAGATAAAGTCAGTTGTGAACAATAATAACGATACAATTATTTGTGAGAATTTTAACCTACCTCGTATAAACTGGAATAATAATTCTGCTGATAAGAAGGTATGCGATTGCTTGATATGGTGAACGAAGTATATTTAAATCAGGTGGGTCCGTGAGCCTACAAGGGATAATAGTATCCTAGATTTAGTTTTCACTACCGACATTGATCTGATTGATTACTGCGATATAGGTGAACATTTGGCAAACGTGATCACAGCTAACCAGATGCGGCATAATTGCAATGTAGACATCACAGAAAATCGTTACTAGTCCCAATTATAATAAAGCAGATTTCACGAAGATCAGCAGGGTACTAAGCGAAGTTGAATGGATTGACCTACTAAATGGTAGTAACGCCCGAAAACATGTGTAATGTATTCACAAATAAACTCCAATCGGTGGTGGAAAAACATGTTCCCATGGTAAGAAAACGTTTGAATAACATAAACAGACCCATGTTGGATGAATAATGAGATCCAACAATCATTGGCAGAAAGCGCCGAGCGTATAAAGTTTACAAACGATCAAATGCAGACTGCGATTCTAGAGAATACAATGACGTAAAACGTCGCTGCAAAGGACTAATTAAGTCTAAAAGCGCGAGTATGCAGAAAAAATTGCAAAGGATCCAAATCAAACCCGAAAAGGTTCTTTCAATACGTTCGAAGTAAGAAAAACGTCAAACAAGTATTGGGCCACTGAAAGATAAAATAATATCTTGGTAAATGATAATAAGAGTATGGCGTTCGTACTCATGAATACTTTAATGCGGTATTTATTAAAGAAGACGAAACTCCATTACCAGAACCATAAACATGTATGCGGACTCGAAAGGGATAGACTGGTAATAGGAGAGAGAACAGTAGACGAAATATCAAAGTATTTGCTGAAACTTGACCCAGCAAAATCCGTGGGGGTGGACGAAATCTCGCGCGACTACTTCGCGAATGTCACAGTCAACTTTAGCTCCCATTAAAGATTATTTTCAATAAATCGCTATGTGAACAAAAATGTTCCTAGTATGTGAAATTAGCTAATGTTACACCGATATTCAAGAAAGGGAGTAAGAGCCTCGCAAGTAATTATCGCCCAATTAGTCTAATGTCCGTGGTTGTTAAACTATTTGAGAAAATATTGCGGGATAAAATAGTGTCTTTTCTCGATGAAATAACTCAATACTAAACTCCCAGCATGGATTTCGAATAAGAGATCCTGCTTAACAAACCTACTGGATTTTTTTAATGTCATTTATTCAAACTGGGACGCTAAAATTCCCTCGGATGTAATATACCTTGATTTTCAGAAAGCCTTCGATACAGTTCCCCATAAGCGACCTGTTGACCAAGCTAAGGGCACATGGCTTAGAGAGCAATTATGTTCATGGATTGGCGATTGGCTTTCAAATCGTAAACACGGGTAGTAATAAATGGCGAGGCATCTGATTGGTTAGATGTTCTAGTGGGGTGCCTCAGGCTCGGTCTTGGGTCCTACTCTTTTTTCTGATATATATCAACGATCTGGACTGCGCTTGTATCTAAAATATCGAAATTTTGCAGATGACACCAAATTAGGCGGTAAAGCATATACTAGAGAAACTGCGAACTCATACAAAGTGATCTCGACAAACTATCAGATTGGAGTGATAAATGGCTATTAAAATTCAATTCCGATAAATGTAAAGTAATGCATATAGGCAACGATAACCTCAAATACAACTATCAAATGCAAAATAAATCATTAACTGAAGTAGCTACAGCAGGAAAAGATTTAGTGTCCATCATCATAATGATCTGAAAACCAGTCCGCATTGCCTAGCTGCCAGTAAAAAGGCATATTTGATGTTGGGCTTTATTAAACGTAACTTTGAACATAAAACTCCGAAAGTAATGACACAAGTATACACGTCCTAGGTTAGGCCGCACTTGGAATATGCCGTTCAATTCTGGTCGCCCTGTTTCGTAAAAGATCAAGCCAAATTGGAATCAGTGCAAAGAAAAACAACCAAACAAATTCCATCTCTGCGAAATTCATCTTATGAAGAGAGACTGTGGAAACTTAATATGTTTTCCTTAAAGGATCATAGAATCCGTGGGGACTTGATAGAAACCTTTAAGATCCTAAAAGGATTTGATGTCATTAATCAAGAGAACCTATTCGAGCTTTCAACTCAAGTGACAACAAGAAATAATGGTTTAAACTAAACGGTCAATTGTTGCATCACCGATCTCCGTAAAAAATATTTCAATGTTAGAGTCGTTGATCGATGGAACAGTTACCAGCAAATGTTGTCGGACCAGCACAATAACTACATTCAAAAACAGACTTGACGCGCACTGTAAGTAATGGGTATTGATAGTGCGAATTCGTATCTAGTCCCCCGTATCGATTAGTTGTAGTGGTAGTGGTAGTTGTAGTTAGTATTTTTCATATCCTATCATTCTGCACTATGAAACTTCCATGTTCCTATCCTCTTTAGGGACATGGTATCATTTTCCAACTGTTTTCTTACAAGTAGTTGATAGTTAGTAGTATGTAGTTCAGCAGATACCCTCGCTATGGACCAATAGGTCTCCTGGTGTCTGTTATTCCTATGTAATCCTATGTAATCCTCCTCCTCCTCCTCCTCCTTTTAGCCGCCACCCTTCATCGTCGCCCTCATGGTGGTCGCTCGAGTCATCGTATTTAATGTTATCATTGTCATCGTTGCCGGTATAGTCATCAGTCACCTTTGCTGCTTTGCTTTCCTTACCTCGTCCTCGTTACCTCCTTCGTCACCGCCCATGTCAACATCTCTGTCCAGACCACCGTGGAGGTTAGGTAGGCTACACATGAAACACACACACACACACACACACACACACACACACACACACACACACACACACACCACACACACCACACACACACACACACACACACCAGCGCGATGGTCAGGTTGATACAACTTCTGGTCCTCACCTCTGCTGGGTATGCGGTTTCGAATCCTCGCGCTCCCGGGGATTTTTCACTTGACAATTCGGGCGGTTACTGTCCCCCTTGAGCAAGGGGATGGGGTTGTGTGGTGTGTGAGGTCCCAGCATTGCCCAAGATCGGTAATAATGAGCTCCAAGCTCGCACTGAGAGGGTGAAACTGGCGATCGCGAGCCAGCTCGCGTGGACAAAGACCATGGGTGAATGACACACACACACAGACACACACACACACACACACACACACACACACATACACACACAAGGTCTCCACGTTGACTCAGTACACACAAGTACACACACATTCGTTATGATCGTTCTTTGCGATGTTTATTATGTGCTGAAAGCTGACGCCATACTATTATTAATTTTCAGCAGCTGCGTTTTTTTTAACATACGTGAATCAAGAAGCCATTACAGGTGGGGTTTTTTTCTCTCCTCTCTCTCTCTCTCTCTCTCTCTCTCCCTCTCTCTCGTCTCTTCTCTCTCTCTCTCTCTCTCTCTCTCTCTCTCCTCTCTCTCTCTCTCTCTCTCTCCTCTCTCTCTCTCTCTCTCTCTCTCTCTCTCTCTCTCTCTCTCTCTCTCTCTCTCTCTCTCTCTCTCTCCCCCCCCTTTCAGGCCCATACATGTCATCCGTATTCCCGTTACGGTTTCCTAATTACGGCGCGCTTCTGACAAGTTAATGACCCAAGCACTTATAATTAGCCTCTAACCTCAACCTTTTAACATGGAGATAATTGGGCCGTTTACACCCCCTTTACCTGGCGTTACCTGGGACGCAAGGAGAACTAGGGTGCTATTCCGTATATTTAAGTGACTGGGTGTTCCTGAATATGAGGTTTATTTTTTCAACCCTTCTACACCCTTTCTGCCTTCACCACTACTACCTATCTTCAACACCTTCATCCTTACCTTCTATCCTCTTACCATCACCTTCTTTCTACCTTAGTATATCAACCTACCTTACCTACCTTATATCAACCTTCTTTCTACCTAGTGCAGCGTCCCTGTGCATTCGGTCAGCGGTTCGAGTCCGCCTAGTTCGTGCTGACGTGGCGGCGCTTTGTATAGTCAATAACCTTGTAGTGGGTACTTGCAAAGTGTCTAGATAGGATGAAAATCTTATCTTATCTTATCTTTCTACCTATTAACACCTTCATCTTTTTTGCCTTCACTTTGTACTCCCGTTTAACACGCTTCTTGTCATTTTCTTAACCTTTGTGCCTGTACAGTACGATGTTTATATAGACTTTTTCTCTTTTTTTTTGTGCCGTCCGCCCTCCTGTAACCCGCCTCCCTCCTCCTCCCCGCGGGCCGTTAACACCTTTCACCTGGACGAATCACGCTCAAGGTCACGCTGATCCACTGGGGAGCATGATCCTTCTCCCCACCTCCCCCCCCACCACCACGACCTTCCTCTCCCCCAGCCCCTTACGCCCCTCCCCTCCCCCTTACGCCTCCCTCGACCCCGGCTTCTCCATCACTTTAGAGAAGGTAGACTTTTGTTTAGCCAACATTCACACGTTTTTTTTCTCCCCCGCGTTTTCTCACCTTCCCTTTGTCTTTTTCCAGCCTACGTTTCTGTTATCCTTGCCATTCTCCCAGACGCCACCTCTGCTTTTCTTTCTCGAGACCCCTGCTGACTCTGCTACCGTCTTGGCGTCCTTGTCGTGTTCCCTGTCACCCCTGCCACCTGCACTGCCTTCGCTCGCCGCCCTTGCCCTGTCACTTCCCTGCCAACTGACTTACTCTTTGTGTATAAGTCTTTGTTCACTTATTTAGCTTTATTGTACCTCATGTAACTCCCTAAAATCACGTCTACCGTCCCTCATGCACCTACTCACATATCATTCCACCTTCTGTGTCTTCTTTCTCCTTCCTTTATCTCTGTCACCTCCCTACCAATTGATTTACTACTCCTTCTGCATAACTCTTTGTTAATTTATTTATCTGTATTGTGCCTCATGTCACTCCCTAACCACATGTACTGTCCCTCATACACCTCACATCTCGTTCCACCTTCTATGTCTTCTCTCTTTTGCTGATCTCCTATCTTCTTTGCCATCAGCCGACACCACCACTAGCGTCATCGTTACCACTTCTACCGCCACTGTCACCCCAGCATCAGCAGTGTCCTAGCCTCTAATGCCATCCCATCTCTCCCTCTCTCGGCCTATCCAGCGTCCATCTCGCCCATGTCACTGTAATTGAGGCTCTTTTCCCTTTGTCTTCCTTATTTACGGGTCATAAGGTGTCGTGTTTCATCGTTGCGGGTGGTGTGGTATTTACGACCGTTTAAACCCGGCTTGGGATATGGTTACCTGGGATGAAATAATGCCATCCATGTAACAAAGGTGAATGTTTTCCTCTAAGTCATGTTATTGTCGAGGGAAGGGAACCGTTAATCTGTGAACCCTCTGTCCCGCGATGGCCTTTTTTTTTTTTCCTTTCCCTTTTCATATTGAATCAATTTCCTTTTTTGCTGCCTTATTTTCTTCCTTCCTTCCTTCCTCTTCCTTCCTTCCTTCCTTCCTTCCTTCCTTCCTTCCTTCTTCCTTCTTCCGCTATTCCTTTTCGTTCCCATTGTTCCTCACACATTTTTTACCACTGCTGGTTTTTTTTTTTTCTCTCTCTCTCTCTCTCTCTCTCTCTCTCTCTCTCTCTCTCTCTCCTCTCTCTCTCTCCTCTCTCTCTCTCTCCTCTCTCTCATCTCTCTCTCTCTCTCTCTCTCCTCTCTCTCTCTCTCTCCTCTCTCTCTCTCATCTTCTCTCTCTCTCTTCTCCCTCCTCCTCTCTCTCTCTTTCTCTCTCTCTCTCTCTCTCCATTACCAACCCTGTACTGGCTTTGTCCACTCTATCCATTCCATTAGAGGCATGTTTGTATATTGACAATACATACATACATACATACATACATACATACATACATACATAATGCATACATTCATACACACATACGGTAAACACTATAAGGTCCCTTCATACATCAAGGAAGACTAGTTTGCCGGGTCATGTATTTATTCCGAAATTTGAATTGTATTTTGTATGTATTCGTATTCATGGAATCCATCCCGTGACAGCGAGAAGTGGTGGAACATTTTCGCTTTTCCTTACGTGGCAGATCGTTTATTTGTGGACTGTTTGTTTGTTACCGGTCATTCCTGGCATTGTGTTCCCCTTCCTTTTATTTGCGCCTTTGTCTACCCTCCCTGCGCTGTTCTCTTCGGGCTGGGAGTGCTTGGAGGGCTAGGGAGAGGTATGGACGGGGGAGGAGATGGGGCAGGTAATCCAAGAGTCATGAAAGGGATCAGCCTCCCATAACAAAGGTTCAGAACCCCCATCCTTCATGCCCACCGAGCGATGTGCCTTTGTCTGCCCAGGTCACGCGTTTATAGTCCTAACTTTTGTTCGTTTATAGCCACGAATGGAGGAGGGTCTCTCTTTCTCCCTCTCTCTCTTTCTGTGGCTGTTATGTAGACGTGTGTACCTCGCACCGCCGTGACTTAAGTGGGATCGTGGGTTTTTTGATGACTTGATTACCTTCTCGCCTCACATGGGACTTGCCTCTCTCTATTTACCTACGTGGCACCTTCTGATGTAAACCTTGTTCTGTATTTCTGTTTCTTTTTTTTCTTTTTTTATTAATGTATTGTTATTTTTTTTCATTTTAGTGTTCTTTTATTCTTGTACACCCCCTCTTTTCTGTAATCTCCCCCATCTTTTTTTTTATTTAATATACATAAACCTAAACATTAGATGTAACGTGTGCCGCTCCAGAACTGTTTTTCCACTATGCTATGAAAATCCTGACCTTCTATTCTAGTGCAAAATACGTTTTATGATTTTTCTCCTTCCATTATATTAATCAACGCGGTTTGAAATGGAATAATGAGTGTGTGTTAATAGGCGTTGATGATGCCTGTGTTTTGTTTGCTTTTTGCAGGGCTGCCTGGTGATGAAACTGTCTGTTATTTAACTCGTAATCATATTATGTCATCCAGGAAGTTACTAATGAGTCACATTTTTTTCTCCCTCCCATCAATATGCACATAAATAAATAGATAGATAGATGGATAAGATAGATAATTAGATAGATAGATGAATGAATGAAGTAGATGCGAGATAATGATTAAACTGGAGGCAAAAAAAATGACCATGCAGGACCTTTCATATATACCTGTAATTACCTACCTAAGAAAACATACCTGCACATGCGTACCTGAAACCGCCAACGGGGCACTGTGTTCAGAGTATTAAATAGTTGATGTTCAGTCGCCGGGGTTATGCATTGTCAGAGGGTCAACATAAGTATTGGTGGGGACGGGACGCTGGTGTTGATGCAAGACCGTACCGAAGGACACGAACTTGAATGGAAAAAGAAGTTTGAATAAATATTACTTTTTGGTTGAGTCCGCCTTCAATGTTCGTCGGGACAGAAATGTTGCTGTAGGTGTAAAAGAAAAATAAAGTGATTGTTTTCTTTTTATGACCAACCAACCTCACGTCTTCTCATTAGTACACATGTTGAGAGAGAGAGAGAGAGAGAGAGAGAGAGAGAGAGAGAGAGAGAGAGAGAGAGAGAGAGAGAGAGAGACGCTATATGACCAGCGAAGAATGAAACTGAAGGGGGAAGAAGAATTAAGATGGCAAAACAAGGGATTACGAGAAATACAGTTACATGATAAGAAAAACGTAAAGAAGTGAAGAAATATATTATGTAGAAATAATGTATTCGAAATTTAAGAAAAGGTTGAAAGGAAAACTGAATAAAGAATCCACAAAACACATGTGATATATATATATATATATATATTTTTTTTTTTTTTTTTTTTTGTGTTGTGTGTGTGTGTGTGTGTGGCCATGTCTCGTTTCACCAGCCATCTGTCTCACCACCTCTGCCTCCATGTACATAATTGTTTGTTTATTCAGCCAGAGTGTGTACCCAGAACTCTCGGCCTCCCACCTGTCCGTCTACCTGTCAGTTCGCCTCTCCGTCCCTGCCTTGCTGCACACTATATAGTATTATCATTATTATTATTATTACGTTATCATCATTATTATCATTACTCTTACGTAAATGTCATAACCTGGTCATTAATGTTTTATGGTTTTGACACTGATTGCATCCTGCTTTTTTTAAGAGTTTAATTAGTTTGAAATTCTCTCTCTCTCTCTCTCTCTCTCTCTCTCTCTCTCTCTCTCTCTCTCTCTCTCTCGCTCTCTCTCTCTCTCTCTCTTCTCTCTCCTCTCTCTCTCTCTCTCTCTCTCCTCTCTCCTCTCTCTCTCTCTCTCTCTCCTCTCTCTCTCTCTCTCTCCTCTCTCTCTCTCTCTCTCTCCTCTCTCTCTCTCTCTCTCTCTCTCTCTCTCCTCTCTCTCTCTCTCTCTCTCTCTCTCTCTCCTCTCTCTCTCTCTCTCTCTCCTCTCTCTCTCTCTCTCTCTCTCTCCTCTCTCTTCTCTCTCTCTCTCTCTCTCTCTCTCTCTCTCTCTCTCTCTCTCTCTCTCTCCCCTCTCTCTCTCCTCTCTCTCTCTCTCTCTCTCCTCTCTCTCTCCTCTCTCTCTCTCTCTCTCTCTCTCTCTCTCTCTCTCCTCTCTCTCTCTCTCTCTCTCTCTCTCTCCTCTCCTCTCTCTCTCTCTCTCCTCTCTCCTTCCCCTCTCTCCTCTCCTCCTCTCTCCTCTCTCCTCACACACACAACACACAACCTTTGACAACCTAGACTACCACGTTGTAGGTCTCACAGCTTCTTGTAGCTTCCCTTATTTTCTTATGTTTTTTTTCTTCTCTCTCTCTCTCTCTCTCTCTCCTCTCTCTCTCTCTCTCTCTCTCTCTCTCTCTCTCTCTCTCTCTCTCTCTCTTCCCCTCTCTCTCTCTCTCTCTCTCTCTCTCTCTCTCTCCTCTCTCTCTCTCTCCTCTCTCTCTCTCTCTCTCTCTCGATCTTAACGCTTCCTAGTACTTTCCCTGCCTACCTATTAATCAGCCAGGTAACTTGATCACCTGTAACAGATGAGAGTGAGACCCGCTGCCACCCATCCTCGCCCATTACCTCCCTTACGAGCCTATTAGCCCGTCTTAGAGCCCCTCCTTGCCCCATTGACCCACTTTGTCTTCCATCTGTTGCCACATTAACAAATTAACCCCCATTTGTGCCTTTCTACCGATCCATTAGGCCAGTCGGAACCTTCTTAGCTCCATATTAGGCCATTAAGTCGCTCCTGCCCCTTCATTAATCCACCTCAGTCTCACCTTCACCTTGATAATCAGTACCAAAGCGTTAAGGTTTCCGGTGCTGTACGTGAATCGTCCTTTCGTATGTTGTTCACTACCATAGCGTCAAAGTTTCCGGTACCGTACGTGAATCGCCCTTTCCTATGTTGTTATCCACACCCTATGACTGACGCCTTACCCTTAGTTTCCCAGCTCGGACACCTCTACCTCACCTCCCTTTCCCTTGTGAAGACTTTTGAGCTCTTTTGAAAGCCATGCTCTACCCTTATCTTTTGAATGCCCTGCTCTACCCTTAAATCGCTCTTTCCTATGTTGTTATCTACACGCCTTGACTGACTCCTTACCCTTACCCTTAGTTTCCCTGCTTGGACACCCTTACCTCACCTCTCTTTCCCTTGTGAAGACCTTTGAGCTCTTTTGAATGCCTCTCCCAGCCTTTACTTCCTCCTCCTCCTTCCCAATAACCCACACCAGGGCACAGTTTGCTTTGTGATGTATTGTCCCGTCAAGCCAAGGTGCCTCATCTTAACTACACGGCTCCCTTGCCCTTATGACACTGATATATGCTCCTCCTTGAGACTGTTAGGCAGCATTCATATGTATATCGCCCTCGCCATTCTCCCGGCCTCCCCTCCTTGATAATTTTTCTTTCAATGGAAACGTCTGAAATTGTCCGATGTTTTTCTGTGGTGGGTGAAAGGCTTGGGTTTTGGTCATTGGGAAGAAGAGGTAATGTATTTTTGATGATCTGGGACGCGGTCTGGGGCGGGTGTGGGTGTCCTCGTGGTGAATGTGGGTGTCCTCGTGGAAGGGACGACACGCCGGTGACGATCAAAGCTCCTCTTGTTGTGACTAACGGCGAGGGACCTTCACGGAGAGACGACGGTGTGGGGACTTGTGTGACTTATTGTGACGAAAAAGTAATCCTGGTTTCTATTTTCTGTTTTTTTGTTATTTCTGTTCGGTTTTTCGGTTTTTCTTTTCTATTCTGGTGGTATTTAGACTTATGTGTTAAGTTACTTCTTTGAAAAATGTATGAGGATTAACTGAAAAGAGGAAAAATGTATCCTTTTCTTTCTGTTTTTACGACAAGGGCGACTACGTAAATTATATATGCGTGAATATAAATCATTTGGTCGACATTGTTCTCATATTTTATCACACATGACCCCGGAAGACTAGGAAGAAAATCTGGAATGTAATATTTTCCTGAATGTATTTTGTCAGAGAGAGAGAGAGAGAGAGAGAGAGAGAGAGAGAGAGAGAGAGAGAGAGAGAGGATAGAGAGAGAGAGAAGAGAGAGGGGAGAGAGAGAGAGAGAGAGAGAGAGAGAGAGAGAGAGAGAGAGAGAGAGAGAGAGAGAGAGATTGCCAAAGACGAGTGTTCAGAGTTGTGAGAATTGTTGCACCGTTCACCAGAGAGGCCTGGGGGAGGGAAGAGCTGGTGTTGGTGAGACGGAGGTGAAGAGAAACCTGACATGAAAATACTGGGATGATTATATACATAACTTTGTGTGTGTGTGTGTGTGTGTGTGCGTGTGTGTGTGTGTGTGTGTGTGTGTGTGTGTGTGTCTTTTATGCACAATTCCTTACTCTCTCCCAAGATGTATT
>JACEEZ010003836.1:32500-47500 GCA_016584305.1 Chionoecetes opilio
GGGACTGAACACTCTGTAGCTAACTCAACCCACCCACAATTCCTGTGGTTGTGTGGTTGGAATAGAAAAGCAATCCCAATATCTATAGACATTGCTATAGAAGTTTGGGTTTTTGTATAAGTAAACACTGAAATGACTTAGCTCACTGTTATCCCTGAAATATCGACCTACTCTCTCGTCTAACAAGGCACAGGAAGGTAATTATATAGCCACATAAACTTAGATGAAGGAGGAATTATATTAACAAGAAGAGGAAGATGAGGAAAAAAAAGACATGGAGGGAGATGGAAGACGCCCTGGTTGAGTGTAGGTCTTGCCGCGTCAGTAGCGATGATATAGGTAATGAAAGATAATGATACAGCTGGAGAAACTTGAGTGAGGGAGGAATTATATCAACAACAACAAGAGGAAGATGCTAACGAAAGAGAAGACATGCAAGGGAATAGCAGAGGAAAGAGAAGACATGGAAGGAAATAGAAGAGGAAAGAGAAGACATGGAAGAGGATAGAAGAGAAAAGAGAAGACATGGAAGGGAATAGAAGAGGAAAGAGAAGACATGGAAGGGAATAGAAGAGGAAAGAGAAGACATGGAAGGGGATGGAAGAGGAAAGAGAAGACATGGAAGGGAATAGAAGAGGAAAGAGAAGACATGCAAGGGGATGGAAGAGGAAAGAGAAGACATGCAAGGGGATGGAAGACGCCCTGGTTGAGTATAGTTCCTGCAGCGTCAGTAGCGATGATGTTCAGTGTCAGGTTCATGCATCACAGGAACTAGCCAAGGGTGCTCCTGACGCTTCTGTAAATTTAACCAAGTGTATATAATTAAATTATTTTCATGGTGATTACTTTCTTGTTATATTTATCTTGCCTAGTATAGCAACAGCCTTGTGCATCCATCTTCAGGCCATCAGCAGCCGCGCCTAGTTGCCTACCCACTACCTGTCTTGGCTGAGGAGGAGGAGGAGGAGGAGGAGGAGGAGGAGGAGGAGGGAGGGGAGGAAGGGAGGAGGGAAGAGGAGGAGGAGGAGGAGGGAAGGGAGGAGGAGGAGGGAGGAGGAGGAGGAGGAGGAAGAGGAAGAGGAAGAGGAAGAGGAGAGGAGGGAGAGGAGGCGGCGGCAAGATGGAAGGTGGTCACGGCCGTCTGTGACACCTGAGGGAGACCAAGGCTTGTGCTGGGACGGCGATATGACTCAGTGTTTGGTGATGAGAAGGAGGTTCATGTGTGTGTGTGTGTGTGTGTGTGTGTGTGTGTCTTTTAAGCAAATCCCTATTAGAAAGTGTATACATACGTGACGCGAGGAGGATGTTTGTGTTTCATTTAAGGACATAAGTGTGTGTGTGTGTGGTGTGTGTGTTGTGTGTGGTGTGTGTGTGTTGTGTGTGTGTTGTGTGTGTGTGTGTGTGTGTGTGTTGTGTGGTGTGTGTGTGTGTGGTGTGTGTGTGTGTGTGTGTGTGTGTGTGTGTGTGTGTGTGTGTGTGTGTGTGTGTGTGTGTGTGTGTGTGTGTGTGTGTGTGTGTGTGTGTGTGTGTGTTGTGTGTGTGTGTGTGTGGTGTGTGTGTGTGTGTGTGTGTGTGTGTGTGGTGTGTGTGGTGGGTGGTCGTGGTGTGTGGTGTGTGGTGCGTGTTGTGTGTGTGTGTGTGTGTGTGTGATCTTGTCCAGTCATCCCTGTGAATTAAAGGCTGATAAATAGAATGTAGGTGATAATGTACTCCATACCCTGTACTCTCCATGTTTGAGTTTGGGTGTGTGGATGTGTGATGTGTTAGGTTCGTCTGTCTATCTGCCGTGTGTCAAGCTGTCTAAAATTTTAAAAAGAGTTTGGAAAGAGAGTCTTTGTCAGTTGTGTTTCATGATGGAAATGTGTAGGGTGTGTCGTAGATTTTTGAATGGTCAAATTTGGGGCGTGTTTGTTGGATCTCAGGGTAGTCTGGAAAGGGAGAAGGCTGGTTCGTGGTTGGTTCGTATCCTAGCATCGTAACCTAGGCTGTGTATGATGGGCCTGTCGTACGCTGTGATTGGGCGCTGCGGGCGTGAAAGGGAGTAAGCTCCGTCTTCTTTGGTTGAATGTAATTCTCTTTTCACATTCTGATTAAGCCAGTCATAAAATTAAAGACAGTATGCAAATGCTAATCCATACTTACCTGCCCCCTTTTATCCAAAATTTTAAGGACTCTTCATTTAACAATTACCTCGATTCAAAGGGTTTTTAAATTATTAGCAGTCATGGAAAAGTTTTGAATTTCCTATACCCTAAGGCAGGTGGGACTCCTTTTTGGGGGAAAGGGAGAAAGGGCTGGGCTTTACGTGGCTATGGTCATCGTAAATCACCTATAAACATCGCCTTAAGCCTTCAAGCCACCGGTATGCAGGCGCCGCGCTATACGATCAGTGTGATGTATGGGCGACCACCTGCACGGGCGTGGAAAGAGGGAGGGAAGGGACCATAAATCACTTTCTCGTGGGACCTATCTATATACTTTGCCTCCTTACATTAAACACCTCTGCATCTTTGGCGTACGTGCAAAGTAGTCTGATGTGTAGCCACAACGTTTCCTATATACATTTTTTTTAGACACTTGATACTTTTGTTAATTTTTTGTTAATTAGAGTCAATTTCTGGTCCTTGAGTGATTTTGGTCTATTATGTTATTTCATTTTATGCATTTTTGTGGACAATAAAATATCTATCTATCATCTATCTATCTATCTATCTATCTAGCCTACTTTATATATTTACTGTGTGTTGGATGTATGTAGAATTTATGTGTTCAAGAAAGTCACATAAAGTTCTCCTGCCCTACAGGTATGTGGTGACGGTCGCGTGATGGCGGTGGTGGTGGTGACGGTAAGTGCAGTGCGGCGACCATAATGGATGCTCATTCGTGGATGGTTCGGCCTCAAACCCTATTTTTCCGACTCCTTCCCCCTTCTTTTCTCACCTTTGTCTCTTTCTTACGGTTCCAGCCTTCCCATCCCCTTCATTACCTGTACCCCTATGTTCCTCTCACGCCTATGCTTCACGACAACTATTAAGTCCTTTGATCTACACTATTGCAGCCAAAATAATTAGGGAAAGTTTTAGTTTTGACACCTCTGCTGATGATAACGATGGTGTCCTTGTTGGCGTTGTATACACATGTGTAGACGCAATCTCCGCGGTCATGGTGCGGGCCAAAACGTGTCTTACGTATCGCCACAAATCAAACACGTAAGGAAACCAGAATTTTACGTGGCCAGAATTCCTTATTTATTCTCACTCTCGCTTATTGCTGGATAAACAATTGCCTCACTCTGAATCTGGGGCTGTGGGCGTCTTCCTTGCCCCTGGCCACACCTTCACCTGCACACACATACACACACACACACACACACACACACTACTTATTCCCTCCCTGCACCCACTTATAACTCTTTCGCTCGCCTGGACGCAATACTAAACACCTG
Organism: Chionoecetes opilio; assembly: GCA_016584305.1. Taxonomy (NCBI): domain Eukaryota; kingdom Metazoa; phylum Arthropoda; class Malacostraca; order Decapoda; family Majidae; genus Chionoecetes; species Chionoecetes opilio. Next base: position 35,946 of record JACEEZ010003836.1, read on the forward strand.
CTCCTCGTCTACCTGTATCAAAATATCTGTCATCATAGTTGTCAGGTGCTTGGTTGTGGCGGCATTCATGAGGCGATGGAATGGTTTATGAGGTGTGCAGGTGAAGGGTGAATGTGTGTTAATGTGTACGAAGGTTATTGTGAGTTACGTGCACAAAGGGCGTGAAAGGTGCGTTAGCGTGAGGTATGATGGGTACAGTTTTGACCCGGGTTCACGCTCCAGGAAGTTTTTGCAAAAGCGCCAGATTTCACGGTATGAGATTTGGTTACGTTGGTGAAAGGTGGTTTGGGGGTTTAGGGGTTTAGCCAGGCATGAGGTGTAGAGGGAGAGGTGTAGGGGCGGGCGTGAAGCGTGGGAAGGCCAGGGGGAAAGATGGTACTTACATAGATAGAGGTGTAGACAAGAGGGCAAGTGATGGTGATGGGAGAGGGGAGAAAGAGATAGGCGTGGAAAGAAAAGTGTTGATGCGAACGTGTTTTTTTGTGAATATGTGTGTGTGTGTGTGTGTGTGTGTGTGTGTGTGTGGTGTGTGTGTGTGTGTGTGTGTGTGTTCAGATGTGGGTGCAAGTTTGAGAGTTGTTGGGACAGGTAATATTAGATCAGAGGTCGGCATTGTTTGTTTTCTGTTGACCCACTGAGACTTGTATTTGCCAGCTTACTCCTTTTAATTTTTTTTATAAGTGACATTGACATACACAAAATAAAAACCACACACAGAGACGAGAGAGAGAGAGAGAGAGAGAGAGAGAGAGAGAGAGAGAGAGAGAGAGAGAGAGAGAGAGAGAGAGAGAGAGAGAGAGAGAGAGAGAGAGAGAGAGAGAAACGCACTCAACCATGCATGACCAACCACTTTGTCAGATCTCAAGTGTTCACGAATGGAAAGTGAAAATCAATATCTTGTCTCACACACGTGCTGGATGAGGAAGATCCACCAACCCAATTACCACTCACGACTTTCTCTAGCGTAGTCTCCCCCATAGAGGAGGTATTAAGTGAGGAGGAGGTGGTTGAGCGATTTCTTTGTCCGTGAATCTGATTTTCCCGCCGCCCCATACACGAGTTGGCGCGTGAAAAGAAAACGTGAGGCGGGTGGAAAAGTGAGGGTCAGCCACACTGTCATTAGCAAGTCGAGTTCACGTGCTGCATCCGGGACCCCGTTTTTTTTTCTCTCTCTCTCTCTCTCTCTCTCTCTCTCTCCTCTCTCTCCTCTCTCTCTCTCTCTCTCTCTCTTCTCTCTCTCATTCTTCTCTGCCTTGGGTGTTAAAATGTAAATAATAATGGTGATAAAATAATAATAATAATAATACTGATAATAGTAAGAATGATGATGGTGATAATAATAACAATAATAGTAATAATAATTATATGAAAAAAAATGTACATGGTTAGACAAGTGGTTAAATTATGGAAAACGTGATGTATTATGGACTTACACATTTTTCTTTCAGTAATGGTAAGCTTTTTTTTTCTTTTTTTTCAATCGTTCATTTTATTTTTACAGTTACGCCTTGATGTATGCACAAGTCTTTTTCTTCCCTTGGTATGCGTCTTTTAACAGTCACGAAAAAATACTTAAGAAACTTGATGCTTATTTTAAAACCTTGTGGCAGAAAGAATGTTATAAATGGGAAAAAAAAATCATATTAGATTGTTAAGAATTCCTAGTACAAGAGAATGCAAATATGGAATTTCGTCAATAGTTAACGATTTTTGTATTCAATTCACTGATTTATTGATATCCTGGAGCCTTTTTTTTTTTTTTTGTCCCAATTCCTTTTTCTTTTCGATATTATCTTAGTCATATTCTCAATGTCATTTATATGTGCTTGGTTATTTCTCTTCGTAGTTATTACCTTGTTGATTTACTTGTATTAAAGAGTAGGACACCCAAGTCTTATTAACTCGGAGGGCATTGAACCGGGAGTGGAGTCGTCGGGTCGGGAGTGGATATGGTGGAGGGGTGGCATAATGCGTGACGTGCCTGGTGGCGTGCGTGCGTGCTTGCGGTGGTCCCCATGCCAGGGCGTCACGTGGGCAGTGCACTGGGTGGGGCAAGAAATTAGCTAGCATGTGAGTCTTCTTGAGTAGGTCAGTCTTAATGGCTTTATTGTGGTGGGTCGGTGGACGGAAACAAAAGGATGAGAGAAGAAGATGAAGAAGGAGAAAAAAAAGGGAGGGGAAGGAGGATGGAATGACAAAAAGTGGAACTTACGAAGAACATAAAAACATGTTAACTGCCTTGTTTGGAACTCATAAATCATCTGTAAACTTAACGACCTCAACGCAAAATTGAGATTTGACACATTGCTCATGACCGCCGTCTTGACTCCTCAATTAATTAATTAAAGGTAAAAAAGAAGAAAACTCAGGATCAGGTTCGAGTTGTTACCAAACACCTTATTTTATTTCTGGCACTTGTAATTATTTTTCAATTATTAATCGAAGCAATTGCACATTCCATTGTTCACGATAGGCTCACCGACACCACTATCTTGCCTCCTATCGCACGACTGGTATTTCTCCTTTTTACTCGCGTCCTCCTTCCCCCACCACAATCACCACCACCAGGCACCAAGCACACCCCTTGCGCTCGCTTTCCTCTGTACCTCTGTCAGTACCCTCACCAACGGCATTATCTCTGCACCACACAGTATCATGCTCCCAGGGTGGACTTAGACGGGGCCCTGAAAAGATGTGTTCACATTCCATCCTCTCACGACCAGCAACGTTATAATAACACCTCAACCATGATACCAACAATAAGTATATGATTTTGTAACATAAGTCCTTTGATTTTTCTTGCTGCCAGTATCAGAAGTTAGTGTAAGTTACTTTGCACCTCGTTTTTGTCCGACGAACAGAAACAAAAACTTATCTATATTTATATCTAGCCTCGGAAAAATGTTTATCTTAATCTGCGTGTGCAATTGCTTCATCTTTTTGACAATATCCTAAATTACCTTTGTGGCAATACTACACATAATACTTTTATTGTCCCTGGCCGGGGAGGCTGGCGTGCTGCCCCGTCACTCAGGTGCCGCGCCTTGGAGGAAGTATGAATTCTACCTCCCTGCGCCGCGCCCACCACACTGCGGAGCCGAGGCTCATCTTTTTCAACTTTTCTATACGTGCATTGTGATTCGTTATGTGTTGTTTTGCCGGAAGTCCTGTTCCTCCCTCTATTTAGCACCAGGAGGCACACGTGTTCCCTGGAGGCTCTGTTGGGTATCAGGATCAAAAGTAGACGAACCAAGGTGCACCAAACATGCTCGGCGAAGAAAAACATGCCTCCTAAAACGCAGTTTATAGACTAGTTTACATGAAGAGAGGGAGGCCGCGCCTGGGTTTAGAGGCTGCGGTGGTGGCAGAGTTTTTCAGGTGAGCGTTATGGTAGGCAAGGTTGGGAGAGGTATAGAAAAGCTACATACGAACAAGCCCTGAATAACTGTATATAGGAAAGCTCCCGGCAGGATATCATTTCCGTGCAGCTATGTGGTGCTGCTATAAATGGGCCTGAGCGGCGTGATGGAGAGAGGCGTGGCTTTTATAGTCCTCGCACCCTATAGGCGGCCTTCAGAGTATCACAATTTATGTCTCAGTTATAGGCCGTGTGGTGGCCCGCTTGGAGCTCTGGTTTTGTCCAGAGGTATTTCTGGCTTTACGGTCGGTTATGACGTCATTCAAGTGCTAATGAAGATGTTTCAGCTGCCTGGTGCTTCGGTTGAGTGCTTGTCCTGATGAATGCCTGGATGATGAGTGTTTATGACCCTCCGCCGCCCTCTTATAACGCCTGCATGCAAATACCCGCGGCTGGTAATGACCCGACTTGTTTGGTTTGATGCGGATGTAAAGATACAGGGAATTCAGTTGTCTATACGAACGAGATTGCATTGTTAAGATGACGACGTGTGAATGCTGCTCCATTTATTGTGCTTTGTAAGTCCAAACACTATAGTTTTATATATTTACGGTGTCTCTGGAGGTACATTTACGTTTTGTTATTTGAGAAGAGGTTTCTTTTGTTCGTTACCTTAGGGTGCTTTGTCTTGGTGTCTGCTGGAGCGAGGCGAGACGTCTTGCCGCCCATCGTGGAGGAAAAATGACTATGTAATGAGGGATGCAAGATGGACGTGGAGGAGGAGAACAAGATAAGCCGCATGATATTGTGTGCTTTTACTTGATCCTTTGTTTTGTGGACAAGCAAGGCGTGTTGGAGGCGCGTTGCTCGGGACAATATACAGACAGAACACGATCGTCATCAGTAAGAAAATGTAGCTAATGCATTGGGCTTTGATAGTAAAGCGGTAACTTTTATTTTAATCGTATAGTTTCATCAGTCTCATAGGAAAATAATGTGCGGAAAGGAATGTATGATATATATGTAAAGAGAGAGAGGTGGGGGGGGGGGTCCTCTTATGGTGATAAGAGGAAAAAATAGTTGAAAGAAAAAGGAAGTAGAGGGTATCGAGGAGAATAAGGCATAATGGCATCACGCCTCATCATTCATGCCCGAGTCCTGCCCATCACTGTCGACATTCGGTCCTGAAGGTGGACAGATGTAGCGGGTGACCGACATGATTTGTCCATTCACTGGCAATGGTGACGGGAGGAGATGCTGGCCCCGTGAGGCAACACGGGAGCTCCTGCCGCATCCAGTATCTGGCGTATTGATATGGCAAGAGGCTTTGGTGACCTTGACATGGGTCTGTGATGGAAGCTGGGAAGGCTTAAGAGGTGAAACTTGGGACACCTTACAATGTACACATCACCGAGTCTTAGCGTGGCCAATGGACCACAGTTAGGGCAGCGCCCTACTGCGGGAGAGTCCGCGCCGCCGCTCTTTACGCCTCTCACACTCTGGAATCTCGCCGTGGCCTCGCTAAACCTGTTTGACGCAACAAAGGGCTTCGGAGGGCAACCCGCCAGCCCGAGAGGCAGGGAGGAAGGGAATCCAAGGGGCGGGGAGCACTGACCAATGCCCCGCCCCGCCACTACCTCCTGCACCCATAACCACCAACCCCGTCACCACGATCCTCCATCATTAATTCTCTCCTATATAATACCCTACTATCCCGTCACTTGGCTTCCTCCGCCTCATTAAATACTGCGCAGTGAGCGGGGTTGCTCCCTTGCCGCAGGTATGCACCGCACCTCCAGACCAGCCGTGCAGGGAGACTCGCCGCCCGCTGGTGCCCGGAGCCATGCAGGGGAGAGCTCATTAAGAGTCATTCTGGCGTTGTGCTGCACATCGCGACATTAAAGTCACTGTGAAGTCACACTGTATGCGTTTTAATGATGTGACACAAAGGCAGGATTTTGTCATAAGTAACCAAGTACAACAAGGGGAATGATATTACTTCAGTTACACCTCAGTGAGAACTATATATTTTTTTCTATACAATGGGACGAGGTAACACAAGCATGAACAGCTCAAAAGAGTGATGTGCCGCCCAAGTGGTCCTGAGGGCGACCACTACGTCACCCATCACGCGTCACCCCTACCAATACACAGGGGTGGCGCCTTGCATGCACCGAACATCCCACCCCGCTACCCGCCGTTCCGCTTCTCGGTCACTCCACTGCGAGTTGTAGCTCCTTAGAGATATGTTTTTTGCCATCCTACAAGAGCCCCACAAACCTTCCTTAATCTCAGCAGGAAACAAAGGCTCTAGTACTTCGAGGTCATGCGGGGTCAGAGTCAGGATTGCTTTGGGGGGGGGGGGGGATGATTTAGTCTCGTAAATGTTCGTTACGAGGGCATGAAGGATGACAAGAGTGATGGCAGTGCGAGCCTAATGTACGCCCGCCGGGGTGGGAGGATCCTGCAGAGGAGTGACGGATGATTGAGAGCTCCAAGAAGGAACCTTTAGGCCAACGTAACGAGAGAAAAAAACATTGGACTTTATTTTTGGGCCAATTATTAGTGATGTTTTGTTTAGGAATTAATAAGATGGAATATAGAAGCGTGCTCAAGGGAACCACAGGCCATTCTGCAACTCAGAAAGAAGACAGATTGTGGCAGAGGGAGACTGAACGTGCATTTGTGACTAAGACTGACGAAGCGGCCGTAAATCAGTCCACGTTGTCACTTCCCTGCGGTGATACCCAGACATCTGTCTTGCTTGTGTGTCTGTCAGAGGTAAGCAGATTCGAATTAAAGGGGGCTGGTGCAGGGCAAGTCTGGTCTCGTACAGCCCTGAGCGCAGTGGTGGTGGTAGGGGCTGGGGGGTATGGTATTGATAAATGGGGGCGTATTGGTAGAGGGAGTGGTGGTGGTGGTGGTTGGTTGGCTGTGGCTGATCGTTGTGCTGATAAATGCAGAGGCGATGTCTGTAGTGATAACGACACAATTGTATTGTATTGAAGTAATGATTAATCTAGCAATGCCTATCATATTTTTATGTCTTGTAGTAAGTTTTGTCTAATTTGTGATTTTTAAGGAATATCTGGAAGTATCATGTCATTGTGAATTGGCTGAAATAGGGACTTCTAATCATTGTAACTGAAAACTGATTTCAGATTCGTGTTCAGCATGCCTGAAAACTGCTAGGAACACATTTTAAGCAAATCTATTTAAAAAAAATATTACAAATTTTGCAATCGCCGCAAGATGCAAAATTTACAATTTTTTTTTTTTAAATAGATTTGCTTGAAAATTTGTTCCTAGCAGTTTTCAGGCATGCTGAACACGAATCTGAAATAAGTTTTCAGTTACAATGATTAGAAGTCCCTATTTCAGCCAATTCACAATGACATGATACTTCCAGATATTCCTTAAAAATCACAAATTAGACAAAACTTACTACAAGACATAAAAGTATGATAGGCATTGCTAGATTAATCATTACTTCAATACAATGGTCAGTATTAGTATTTTCAGTATTAGTATTATTATTATTAATCCCTATGTGAGACACCCATGCGATTGTCAAAGTACTTATAAAAACCTAGGAATACTATAGCAATCCTGTGGGACTTCTAATGCCCTCCTATGACTCCTATAGGATACGTGAATGAGCGAAGAGGCCCGTGAAGGACTCTGAAGCCTCTGAAGCCCCTGAAGTATACAAAGCGAAGGATACTTAAAGAAAATAGTTCTTCCTCCTCCCATTTCCTCTCCTCCCATTCTTCTCCTTCCTCCTCCTCTCCTCCCTTCCTTGTCCCACCTCCTTCCTTCTCCTCCCCCTCTCCCCTCCTTCCTCCTCATCGTCCCTCCTTCCCCTCCCCCCCTTCTTCCTCCTCTCCCCTTCTTCCTCTTCCCCCTACCGCCATCTTTCTCCGCCTATCATATTTATACGATAATTATAATTTATCATGTATCAGATCACGCTAGGTAGCCGCGGCACGCACCGCATGGGAGAGGTCGGACTCCCACTAGTAAGGCTAAGGATAATTCAAACTTGCTCGAATTACGGAAAGTTATTGAAAAATTTGAACTGGCCTGAAACAGGTCGAATTATCCGAAGTTTGAATTATACGGGTTCGATTTAGAGAGGGTTTACTGTACAAATAATGTTAATTAAATTATAATTCTGCCACTGTACTACTACTACTACTACTACTACTACTACTACTACTACTACTACTACTACTACTACTACTACTACTACTACTACTACTACTACTACTACTACTACCACACTCACCACCACCCCACCTTCACGCTTGCATGTTCTTAACCTTGCATTCAAGTTGTTCTTTATCAGCAAGTTAGATCCAGTAAATGTCGATGAAGCAGTAAAGGAAGAATAAGAGGAAAGTAAACGAAATTATGGCCTTCTGATAACGAGGAAAATGCATGGCAGTGTGCATCCTGAACTTCGTGTGTGGGTATGTGTGTGTGTGTGTGTGTGTGTGTGTGTGTGTGTGTGTGTGTGTGTGTGTGTGTGTGTGTGTGTTTCTTATTAGTACCTCGCCCAAGTCGAGGGCGAGCGAAGTTGAAAAGGTGATAATGACAGTGTGTGGGATTAGCTACGCTCTTGCACACACACACACACACACACACACACACACACACACACACACACACACACACACACACACACACACACACACACACACACACACACACACACACACCACCCACCCACCCACCCACCCACCCACCCACCCACCCACCCACCCACCCACCCACCCACCCACCCACCCACCCACCACACACACACACACTGATAATAATAACAAAGCTAAACCAAGAAACTAAATTAATGAAACTCCACCGAACCACACAAACTGCTGAGCCCGAAATAGAAACAAGTGGTGATGGGTATGAATTTAGTGGTGGTGGAGAGAGAGAGAGGAGAGAGAGAGAGAGAGAGAGAGAGAGAGAGAGAGAGAGAGAGAGAGAGAGAGAGAGAACAGAAGAGGATGAGGAAGATATAAAAGACCCAATAAGATTTTAGGAAAGTGGTGGTGTTGGCTGTGGTTTCTGCACTTACTCCTGACGAAGGGCGGCGCAAAGTGAAAGTTCCGAGCTGTGACCAGAGATGGATCAGGATAACGTTAAAATTCCGGCGGGCCTGACCAATTTAGTGTCTGGCCGGCGCCACCTCCACGCTCCACCTCCACCGTGGGCAATTTGCGGGTCACAGATGTGGAGGAATTTCCGCACGCAGAGTCTGATCTGAGGCGGCAGCAGCAGCAGCAGTCAAGGTCTCTGAAGGACACTTGGTAGCGGGGGAGGGGTTGGGGGTTTGCCTGGAGGGTTTGCTGGGGGGCTCGACATCAAGAGAGACGGAGGGAAGTGCGGGGGTGGATTGTGGGGGTGGGGAGTGAGTGGACGGTACAGGAAGGTTTAGGGGGGTGGAAGGGGGCGAGAGAGGGAGGGAGGGAGGGAGGGAGGGGAGTACCAACATCTATCTCGCTAATACAAAGGAATACGCGGGGGGAGGAAGGGGGGGTTGGCAGAATGGTATATCAAGTGAGGTTAGGAATGTTAAGACTTCGTGGACTGCACACACACACACACACACACACACACACACACACACACACACACACACACACACACACACACACACACACACACACACACACACACACACACACACACACACACACACACACACACACACATCTAATATAGATAAGTGACACTTGCAACATTCTTAAACTTATTCAAGGTTACTCGTCTGTAATGTACGTATAATAGAGCAAGGCTGTCATTACGCATCTCCCTTGCACCACCACCACCGGACCATCTGTACACAACCCCCATGAGAAGCGCCTCGTTGTTTTGTCCCTGCACTGAATGAGGTATCAGATGGGGCGCCTAGGAAACCGTTACCACCATTAGAACGTCGCTCGTCACAACAGGAAGTTAGTTGCTGAGGGAAGTGGGGAACGTGTAGAAGCGTTGGACTCGACACAGCGGTATACTGTTAGAGTGACAAATCCTGTCGTCGGTTAGGAAAATGAAGAGAGAGAGGAGATATATGAAGTGATGAAAATATGAAGATATATGAAATGAAGAAGAGTTGGAGAGAAATTTAAGATCAACGAAATAGAAACGGAGGTATTAGGGAGGTAGGAAGGAGCTGGGAGAGGAAGAAGTGACAGAACCAGAAAAAGACGGAGAAACACGACCAAAGAGGAGGGATAGAAAAGGAAGGCCAAGAGTGAAGGAGGTAGGAAAAAAGGGAGAAGGCAGGGATAAGCACGGGAATATGAGGGACGAGGGAGGAAGGGAGGGAGAAAAAAAGTTAAGGAGGATGATATGTGAAGATCAGGGGTAGAGAGTCTGGGGGATGATGGGGGGAAGGGAAAGCCAAGGTCACTATGGCAGGAAGACCGGGTTCGGGCGGCAGCAGGAGCAGCTTCGGCAGAGGTGAGAGAAAGTCCTTACAGGTGACCTTCCTACCTGGGGGACAAAGGATGTGCAGGATTGTTAATGAGAGAGAGAGAGAGAGAGAGAGAGAGAGAGAGAGAGAGAGAGAGAGGAGAGAGAGAGAGAGAGAGAGAGAGAGAGAGAGAGAGAGAGAGAGAGAGAGAGAGAGAGATGTTGTAAGCAGTGAACCTTCTTTAGATCTATATATTCACTGCAGTTTTCTCTCATTGGAAGATAACCATTTTTTTATAGTCTGAGAGAGAGAGAGAGAGAGAGAGAGAGAGAGAGAGAGAGAGAGAGAGAGAGAGAGAGAGAGAGAGAGAGAGATCAACCACACCGGTTAACCCTTTCTCCCACATGATGGACGAAGGCTGTGAAGGCTTGTGAATAAGAAGAAAAGGGAAAGGAGATGAATAGGAAGATAAGGAACCATTGTACAGGGGAAAGGTAATGGACGTCTGTATTAAGGCGGAAAGACGAATATAGAGAAAGTTAAGAGGCGTGGATGAAAAAGGAAGAATTCTGAAAATATCTTCATGAACATCCACCACAAATAAGCGCAGAAAAAAAATCTTGGACACGTCATTTTTCACGGCGAAGCCAAGTCATGCTATATTTTTTTTCTCGTTCTTTTGGAGTGGAGGAAAATTCATAAATGTAATGAGAGAGAATTAGTCAAGCGGAAGAAATGAACATAATTTTAACGTATGAAATTTGAATACATGAATAATATCGTACACGGAAATTATTGAAAAAGAATATTGAATGAAGAAAAATTCGTTGCGGTACAAGCAATTATCTGTTTAGTGTTTTATTGGGAGAAAATAAAAGATTGAAAAGTGATACATAAGTGTGTGTGTGTGTGTGTGTGTGTGTGTGTGTGTGTGTGTGTGTGTGTGTGTGTGTGTGTGTGTGTGTGCGTGTGTATGTGTGTGTGTGTGTGTGTGTGTGTGTGTCCAGGTGCTTGGACGTCTGTTCGCCACGCTTCATCAGTCCGCTATGCCTGACCGAGGAAGGTTCGCTGGTGTGGGAGGAGCGGCAGCTGTGATGTGTGGTGGTGATGGTGCCCTTTGGTGTGTGTGACTGGCTGTATTGTCTCCCCATGAACTGGTTATATTGTCTCCCTATGACTGGTTGTATTGTCTCCCCATGATTCACTCGGTATTGTAGTTGGGGAGCTACAAAAGTTTATGAAATATGAGTTTTTTTCCACAGTATGATAGTAGTAGGTGTGGTGCAGCTGTGGCTAAGGAAATAGTGTATGTCTTGTAACTTATTTGCGGTAGGGACTGATGTGGTGGCTTCAGTAGTTCCCTGGCCTAGTCCAGTCTTAGTTTGATATACGCTAGTTATAAATTGCGGTATATGTGGTAGCGCTGTTCTGGTAATGCATTTGTGATGTTCAGCTTGAGGCGTTTATGTGGTGACTTCAGTGGTAGGAGTTTGGGTAATGGTGGGAGAAGTGTGATGAGGATGGCAGTGATGATGGTGGGGGTTGTGTGGTGGTGGTGGTGGTGGTGGTGGCGGTAGTGGTGATGGTGGTGGGGGTGGAAGCAGCTGCCAAAGTAACATTGAAGCCATACTTATTCTAATCAAATTCTTCGTTCGGTGTACCGGACGACGGACGTGCCAGACGTTTGTAGTTCAGCTCTGAAGGTCATACTTAGAAATACCACATGATAGACCGAAATAACTGTCAAATAACAAGAAGAGTGTATTTGACTGACAA
>JACEEZ010003836.1:57500-92500 GCA_016584305.1 Chionoecetes opilio
CCCCTCCCTCTCTCCCTCCACACCTCTATCTCCTCCTTGCAAATCCACGCCCCTTCTCTCTCTCTCTCTCCTCTCTCTCTCTCTCTCTCTCTCTTCTCTCTCTCCTCTCTCTCTCTCTCTCTCTCCTCTCTCTCTCTCTCTCTCCTCTCGCTCTCGCTCTCCCTCTCCTCTTCTCTCTCTCTCTCTCTCTCTCTCTCTCTTCTCTCTCTCTCTCTCTCTCTCTCTCTCTCTCTCTCTCTCTCTCTCCTCTCTCTCTCTCTCTCTCTCTCTCTCTCTCTCTCTCTCTCCTTTCCATGTACACTATTCATCTCTCCTCCTCCCTTTCCCTATATATTCTCTTCCTTCCAGTTCCTTCACCACTATATCGTTCCCATGTTGCCTCCAGCCTCTCACTCCTCCATTTCTCTCTCCACTCTTGTACCCACTCCCGCGCACATCTCCCTGCGTTCCACCACCGCAATACTTCCTCCTCCATCCTCCATTCACTCTCCTCCTTCTCCATGCCTCTTCTCTCTCCCTTGTACCTTCATCCTCCCTTCTACCTTCCCCTTCGTGTTCGTGCTTCGAGGTCTCAGTAGTCATGTACGAAACACTCCTTAATGCATGCATGTCGGTGGGGGTGAGGTTGGAGATGGGGGGAAGGAGGAGGAGGAAGCAGAAGGGGAAGGATGGTAGGACGAGGATAGGATAGTGGTAGGTGATGGGAAGAGGAGGTGGGTGGGTGGGTGGGACTGCAAGAGCTTTGGGCGGGGTACCTTGAGAGGAGGAGGAAGAGGAGAGGTGTAGGGATGGGAGTGCTGGGGTTTGAGGGAGGGTGTCTGTCGGGTTATGCTCTGCCTTTCTACCAACGTGTTGTGTCGCTTTTAAGTCGGCTGAGAGAGGTGTTAAGAAAATTCAGATTTTTAATGTTGAGTCAGTATACATAAGCTGCAAATAATTCAAGTTGGGATAAAAATAAACTTGACTTTTATGTACGAATTTGATACCAAGGCTCACAAAAAAATTGAGGGTGTTGCTGCATTTTTTGTTTTTTTTGTTTTTTTGTTATTAGGCGGCGTCTTTTTAGCGGCATGGGAAATATTAGCAACCAGCCGAGCGTGTAGGTAATTCTTGTCGACGCCTCAAGTTACTGGTCCTCAGTTTAGTCTGTAATGAGACTGTCCTAGATGAACTGTTAGAGTCTCAAGAGTCAGGAGTCAGTCGGATGCTTCTGAAATCGCATCACACGATCATGGACTCAAGCAAGCAGAAGGAATTTCAAGGCTTCCCGTGGGAGGGCTCGGTACCCTGGAGGGGGCGAGGAGGAGGGCACAAGATGGGGAAAGCGACACTTACGGCTGTTGTGCATCTTTCGTTGAACACTCGTTGAACAACATGAAATATAAAATGCAGCAACACCCTTTTGTGAGCCTTAGCATCAAATTCGTACATCAATGTCAAGTTTATTTTTATCCCAACTTGAATTATTTGCAGCTTATGTATACTGCATCGACGTAGAAAAGCTGAATTTTCTTAACACCTCTCTCAACCGCCTCAGCATCTTTCGTTGAACACTATTTTTTATTCTTTTTGTTGTGATTGCTATAGAAATTGTATTCCTTATCAGTATTATTCTAACGCGTTCAGGTCACAGTAGAGAGACACAGGGCTGTAATCGCCACCTTGATGGAGATGAGCACGTCTCTAACAACGCTGCAGCCCAAGCTCACCCAGCCGAGCATAGCAAAGACACGAAGCCTCGGCGCTGTGACCTTGCACTTAGTCTGGCAGGAGTGGAAGTGAAGCAGCTGTGCTCCACGATGTGTGTGTGTGTGTGTGTGTGTGTGTGTGTGTGTGTGTGTGTGTGTGTGTGTGTGTGTGTGTGTGTGTGTGTGTGTGTGTGTGTGTGTGTGTGTGTGTGTGTGTGTGTGTGTGTGTGTGTGTGTGTGTCCGTGTCTGTGTGTTGGGTAAAGATTGCCTAGTGTATATACATGATCCAAACATCCGCACCCACACATACCTCGCTTGTACTACCTACACACACACACACACACACACACACACACACACACACACACACACACACACGCACACGCACACGCACACGCACACACACACACACACACACATACACACACACACACACACACACACACACACACACACGCACATACACACACACACACTATAAAAACCTCCCATCCTGGACCAACTGACGCCACACAACCGTAAACGAGCCTTCTTTTTAATCTTTGTCCCTCGCCTCAAGGTGAAGAAAGTTCCCTGTGTATACTCCTAGGTTATTAATATGCATATTATGTATATTTCACTAATGAGCATACCTTTATTTTCCGTGTGTGTGTGTGCGTGTGTGTGTGTGTGTGTGTGTGTGTGTGTGTGCGTGTGTGTGTGTGTGTAAGAAGAATATGTAAAGGCAGAAACGAGTTATAGCAGAAACCATCATCATCCTTCTTTGCTCCCAGACCGACCCAGTGTAGGCCGCAGGCGGTGCTAGGGCGGCCGTCGTGCAAAGGGCAGGGGAGCGTTGCCTGGTGAAGGATCTCATGAGTATCGGCGGCGAAGTAGAGGGACTGGGTAAAAGCCGAAGACAATAAAGACATTAAGGCAATAAGAAGTTGGGGGAGGGGGCCGTGTTGAATAGAGGGAGGAATTTAGTAGATGAGATGATAGAGGGAATGGTAGCTTTCTTTCCCTGCAAGGTGAGTTTTTGCAAGGGCTGCCTGGAGGGTGTAGGGGAGGAGCGGTGGTCACTTCATCGCTGCTAAAATACGGCATTGTCTGCTGTCCCCCAACAGGTTCATTCCCCGCAGCCTTTTATTATCCCGCACAGTGCTGCCGAACTCCTTTCTTCTTAAACTGATTCACCGCGATAACAATACAACAACAAAAAATGAAAAAAAAAATAATGCAGAGTGACTGAATATCATGTACATTTATTATTTTCGTTTGTCAAAAGTCTTTCTTTCCCTATTTTCTTCTACTCCTGATTGCTGTTTTCCCTTCCTCCCCTTCTTCTCCTCACTTCCTCTTTGTGTTCTTCATGCCTCCCCCGTCTTGAAATCCTCAAGATTCCTTCAGAGTAGTGGCGTAAGAGGGCGATCTCAATGAAGAAAAAATCCAAAAGAGGCCCTCAGCATGACGCCAACCACCAGATTAATGGGTTGAGTTATCCGTGGGCAGTGTGTGGCTCCAGTGGTGACGCCAGATGGTTCTGTACGAGTGAACTGAATCAGATAATTACTTGTAGAGGTTGAAGGATGGACAGGTGGATAAGAAAAGGTTGTTCTGTTGATACAATCGTTACCAGGAGCAAGGTACAGACCCAAGACTGTCTGGCACCCTAGGCTACTCCCTCCACTTAAGGTCGAAAGCTTCCAATGTTTGATGAATATTAGTATGAGTTTCCTGACAAGATTTAGTTACTTAGTATGCACACTTTAAGGTAAATTTAGTCTACTGTAGAAACACTCCATGACGGTCTTTTCATGAGGGCCAACACGATGCCTGGCGTGTACAGGGACCCATAGAGAAGGCAATGTGGGCTTGAGATGCGCAAGTAAGACTGAAGACGTGAAAAGAAGTATGCAGGTGTGACGGGTTACTTGCATGTCATGGTCCAGTTAGCCAGTCAGGCGACTCACGTTTTTGTCTTGAAGCAATTATACTTCACCAATTAGCGAGGAGAGATTCCCTGGAGGAGTCAGAGAATATTGCGATCCTTCCTTTTTTTCTTATTTTATCTGCGGGTGTTTTTTCTTCTTCTCTTAATATCTTTCTTCCTGTACTGTGCCCTTCATTGTAATCCTGTTGTCTTGATTCCACTCTCACTCTCCTGCCACTCGCCCTTCCCGCTCTACGGCTTATCTTAATGTGCAGTAGTTCACGACCCTCGCCCCTCACACCGTCACCCAGTCCTCCGCCTCGCCTCGCTACTCTGCCCACCGCTCATCCTAGAGTCTGGACCATCGACCCCGACACCCCACTGACACCCCCATGCCTCCCCCTTGAACCCCTCCCTTCCCTTCATATCGCCTACATGCAAATCGGCTGCAGCAGTATATTGCGGTCAACTCTGGCTCACTATGGTGCATTCCTCGGGGTTTTGCCGGAGCAACTTTTTGTGCATATCTTTGTGTGTTGTGTGAGTGTGCTTCCGCGCGAGCCTGAGTGCGCAGCGGCCTCCCTCAGGCATCAACTGTCATGCAAAAACTAAATTTGAGTAGAACAGGTTTTGAAATTTTGTTCTAGTTTCAAAGTTGACTCAAGTGTCAAGAGAATTTTAAAAAAGGCACTTCATCTCATTATGTGCGTTACTGCTGCTTCCTTAGGTTTCACTTATGTGGCCACGCATGGGAGGAAAAAAAAAAAGAGTGCTTTTGATGCAGAAATCCCCCGCTAAGGCCTTTGGACACTAGCTGTAGATCTCACGCTGGCAACACAAGTCCCTCGGCCCGGGCCCAGCAGTCATTCGGTGTTTATGAGGCGACCGGCAAACCAAGGCCAAGTGTAGGTGCTGGGTTGATGTTGGGCGGCCTGGCTCGCTGTGAGACCAACCAGGAAGTGTTGCCAGTGTTGGGGCACTGTTGGTGGAGGGGGAGAACGCGCCCCGTGACACGCCTCTGCCCTGATGGAGAGGCACCTGGCAGAGCAAGCAGTGGCCGCCTGGTAGTGGTAGGGTAGGTGAGCAGTTCTTTGCCCCGCCAAGGCTGCCTCATTCCGCTGTTTACCTCGCTTGTCGCTTCCTTGCTCGTCACATCCCACGCCGGGAAGCTTCACACGACGCCCTTCGTCCTTCGTCAGTGAGCCTTGAACGCGATAAACAAGCGAATCATGTTTTTGCTGTATTTTTATTGCCTTACTCTTTACAATAGTAGGTGTGACATGTGAAGAGATTATCATTGCTTTGGCTTTGCTCACCTTCTACCTCAAAATTTATGTTAATCATATTTTTATATTTTCAAC
Organism: Chionoecetes opilio; assembly: GCA_016584305.1. NCBI lineage: Eukaryota > Metazoa > Arthropoda > Malacostraca > Decapoda > Majidae > Chionoecetes > Chionoecetes opilio. The sequence continues at coordinate 62,463 of JACEEZ010003836.1, forward strand.
ATCACTGAAGATATGTGTGTATGCGTAGCTGTTATATAAAAAACAGTAAGTGGAAAAAATGTATATAAGTCTCGCTGTTGCCATGTATGGGAGGGCGCGGGCGGGACCTTGGCTGCCGCCCGTCCATCACGCCCACGCACGACATTTTTCTCTCCTTTCTTGCCCCGTTAAATGCCATACGTAGTCTGCCGTCGTCCACGCGTGTCTCGAGCTCTTCCAGCGTCGTGATGATGCAGACTCCAAGTTTTCCTCATTATAGTGAAGCATCTCAGCATTTCCTCACATCGAAGCATGAGTTTTATATTTTCAAGTATTATTTTTGTATTCTCTTTTATATTGCTCTCTTCACATAAAATGCCAATGTAATATCTCTCAGTATATTGGTTCATATTTTTTGCTCTCTTCAAATAAAATGTCAATGTAATATCACTCAGCATATTGGTTCATATTTTTGTCCGAACAGGTTTTTTTCTCTCTATTTTTTTACTGTGATCTTGTTGCTGTAGGCGACGCTGCTGCAGTAACGCCCTGACGAAGCTCGCACAGGGGCGTTGCTATGGGCGAGCAGACTGTCAGGGTAGTGCCGTGGAGGGATTGGGGTGCGACGCGCCAGCAGAGGCGCCCCTGGGGTCCTGGGGTCATGTGGGTGCGGCAGCCGCGTCCCGGGTAAGACAGGTAGCCAGGCGGTGTGTGGGGACCCAGGCGTCGCTTCCCATCCGGATGAATTATTCAGTCTGGCCTCAGTGCCTCCTCAGTCCTCACCCCGATGCCCCGCGTCTGCCTGCGCGGCCTTTATGGGTTGTGGAACCTGTACTGGCGGGTTTGTGTATGCATCCTGATTCCTGACCGGTCGTTTTTCCTTCTCTTCTTCCTTACATTATTTTGTTATCTCTCCTACCATCCAATTCTTCTTCTTCCTCATTCTTCTTCTCCCGCCTCCTCATTCTCCTCCTCCTCCTCTACCTCCTTTTCCTTCTCTTCCTCGCACATCTCCCCCTTTTCCTCCTTCTCTTTCTCCTTCTCATTCTTCTCGCACTGCTACTGCTGATGATAGTGATAATAATGTTAATAAGGATCAAATTAGTGATGGTGATAATAATAATGTTAAGTTTTATGATAATACAGTAATAATTCATTAATATATATTTTTTCCATCATTATCATTATTATTATTATTATTATTATTATTATTATTATTATTCGTCGGTCATTAATCCAAGGGCCTCAGGATTTTGTGTACCGGGATGAATGTGATCTGGAATTCCGATCGGAGAATAATAATATGGAGCGTCGATGTCCAGCTGCCCAGACACCCGCCTCCCCTCCGGCCATCAGCGTAAAGCCACATGGAACACCGCAGCTACCAAGTGGAATTCATATACTTAAAGAAACGGACTCTTCTTCCTCTTGTTTCTTCTCCCGTTTCTTCTTGCCCTTTCCTTCATCGACTCGACCGTCTTAAACTATCCATCAAAAAGTCCAACTAAGTGCTAATGGCAGGAAGTGTAAGGTTTTAGTGGTGGTTTTGTGGTTGGTCTTCTATTGTCACCATAACACCGACCCTCCTTCATTTTTACCCTTCTCTCCTTCGCCTCATTACCCACACCCACGCCTTTCACTCCCCACTCATAACAATCAGTCAGTCAAACGTACCGTCTACTCAGAGCTCATAGCAATCATAGCACTTCCTTATCCTTTCCCTAAGTCATACTGTTCCATCACATCTCAGCCTCCCACTTATCGTCTATCCCACCTTCCCATATCGTCTATCCTAGTTCAGCCTCACACCTCCATGTAGCTCCCGCGTATTCTACAGATCCATTCTTTTGTTCCTCAACGTTTTGGTTGAGGATTGTGCAAACGCTAACCCTTCCTCGGCATACAAACGGTCACCCTTGATGATTGTTCTTCCTCCTCGGCCCTCAGCAAACCTTCTCCGGGTCTAAGGCAGCGGCAGAGTGTGGTGGCTCAGTGTGCACGGCCGCTGGTGTTTGCAGAGTTATGTTAAAACGAGGGAATATCCGACCTGCTTGGAAGTTTTTTTTTAATGTTGCATGATCCTTAGTGTCAGGAGAACGGATAGCCATCACACACACACACACACACACACACGTGCATACTGGACTGACCACCTACTGATATATGTGACCTTGCATGCCCTTTGAGTCAACAGGTTGGCAGCCTAGCTAATGGAAGGCTAGCTGGAGTTACTGGGGAGGCAAAGAATGACCTGTCTGGTTCATTGTCATTGTCCCCTCCACAGCTGGTTTCCCCTTCCACCCCACTCCCTCACCCACCACCACCTCCACTCCTATTATTACCTCCACCTACACCAACCCCAACAGAACCTCCACCTACACCAACCCCAACAGAACCTCCACCTACACCAACCCCAACCAAACCAACACCTGCATGCTCCAACTCCATAAACATTAGAAATATCATATTCTCTTTACTACGCCATATTAACGCCACACATTTTGTTTTTCCCAGTAAGGTCTATCATGCCATGTAAATGTAAACTTACAAGACAGCGTTCACGTTTCATCTCACACGTCGTCTGTCAGACATATACGGTTGTGAGCTGCCGGTTGGAGGAGGAGGAGGAGGAGGAAGAACAAGATAAAGATAATATTAGTGCCCTGTGAGTTTCCAGTTTTGAAGAGGAAACTGCTGCACCTGTCGAGAGAGAGAGAGAGAGAGAGAGAGAGAGAGAGAGAGAGAGAGAGAGAGAGAGAGAGAGAGAGAGAGAGAGAGAGAGAGAGAGAGAGAGAGAGAGAGAGAGAGAGAGAGAGAGAGAGAGAGAGAGAGAGAGAGAGAGAGAGAGAGAGATAATAATGATAATATCCAAATAAGTAACTACTCATAGATTAGATTAAGGAAACAACGTAATTTCATATCAGCGCTGGAGGCAAGTTAGGTTCTCGGGTCGAAGGCAAGCAAAAAGCAAGTTCTCCTGCATTAGCTGCCTCGGCCATTGATTATATTCGTTGTTACCTGCATGGTGGCAGCTGAGCGAAGGACGGCAAAGGGAAAGTAGAAAAAAAAGTTTAAAAAAAAAATCACCCTTTTACTGGTTTTCTAACATTTAAAAAAAAAAAATTTGTAACCTGATCCAAAGAGAGTGAACGCTCGTTTGATTTTGTAAAGAAGAAAGGGAAGTCAACCTACATGAAATACTACATCGTAAGCTTTGTCGTGGTCGTATTACATCTAGCACACACAGATTGACCAAAAACTTGACCTGTAAACCTAACCTCGTTGTTTTGACACCGTACTTTCATGCCTACACCTGTACTCTTGATCCAGGTAGTATTAAGTGCTAGCGTTAAGACAAACGAACTTCACCTTCAATCTCATCACTATACCCGTTCGCTCACTATAAGGTCCTCTGTCCATTCAAGTTTACTTAAGTCTGCCCTCATCTTCGTCTTCCCTTTGTCCTTCATTTTACTCTTCCTTTTCTAGTCCCTATCGTCTGTCTTCCCTTCTCTCTCTCTCTCTTACTCTCCTTCTCTCTCTCTCTCTCTCTCTCTCTCTCTCTCTCTCTCTCTCTCTCTCTCTCTCTCTCTCTCTCTCTCTCTCTCTCTCTCTCTCTCTCTCTCTCTCTCTCTCTCTCTCTCGATAAGTGTCTCCAACCAGCCTTGTTTATTAGCATTTCAGGCGTCTCTGATTAATTCGTTGACTTTTGATTAATGAACAAACCAAAAATAATAGACAAACGAAGCTATTGTGTTGCTCTGTGTATTTGTTTTTGTCTTAGGGGGGAGGAGGGAGGGGTAGTGGGTGCTCATGGAGATAAATGAGTCTTTAATGAATAGTTTCTTATAAAGCCCCTCAAGGTTCTGTTTGTTATTTTTTGTTGTTGTATGACGTAAAGGCGGCCAAGGACTGACAAAAAATTAGACACAAAAAAATTAGGTTGAAAAAGATAGTATGAGTAAAAATAAGAAGTAAATATAGATAGAAAAGGAAAAATAAAATATAGGCTGTGGTAAGGACAGTCGCATAATCACAATAATCGCAAAATAGAAACACAGAAAAATGGAACAAATAGACGAACACAGATAAAGATTGAAGGTAAAAATAGATTCTGCTCGTAACTTAAGTTAGTCTCGTAAGTCTCGTAAGAGGAAATAACTACCCGTCAATTTATCGCATAACAATACACGTAACGGAAATTCCCGACCTTGTTCGTGTTATGTTCTGGTGTGGTCGGGAAAGGAGGACGCGAAAGGAGGAAGGGTTCTGCATACCTCGTGTTTGTGTGTGTGTGTGTGTGTGTGTGTGTGTGTGTCCTGGTCATTTTCCTTCAGCCAAAGTGAACGATTTCCGTCCGCAAAGTATGCATAATCTACCTTATTGACGTCATAGAGTCCTTTTCCCCACACCTTAATTATTCTTTCTTCTTCCTCCCTCTCCTGTCCTTCTCATTATCTCATTCACTCTTCTTCAGTCTTTCCTGCCTCTTGTCCATTCATTCTCCCTCTTCCCTTGTCTTCCTTTCCTCCTCCCACTCCCCTGCATCCCTTTCCTTGCCTTTTCTGCCGTATTTCTCATACCGTCTCTTATTTCTTTCCTTTTCTATTTCTTCTCATCCTTTCCCATCCTTATCAGACATTGTTTTTCGCTCTTCTGTCATACAATATCCTCTCCCTAATTCCTGTTATTCCTACCATCTCTTTTTTTCTTTTCTTCCTTTCCACTTCTTCTCTCTCTCCTCCCTCGGTTTTTATCTGCACACTCTTATCAGTATTTGCTCGGCGCCTCCCGGGCAGAGTAGTATTGTCAGGATGGTAAGGACTTGGCGGCAGATACATATTTTTACTATTTTTCACTGTGTTTTTGTTATATCTTCTTAAGCCGGATGTGTCAAGAGATTAGAGAACATTTTGTGGACCTCAGATCGAGATAAAAGCCTCAGTCCTTGTGTGTGTGTGTGTGTTGTGTGTGTGTGTGTGTGTGTGTGTGTGTGTGTGTGTGTTATTCACCCATGGTCTTGTCCACGCGAGCTGGCTCGCGATCGCCAGTTTTCACCCTCTCAGTGCGAGCTTGGAGCTCATTATTACCGATCTTTGGGCAATGCTGGGACCTCACACACCACACACACCCATCCCCTTGCTCATCGTGTGTGTGTGTTCGTACCCTTTGAAAGGAAGGGGTCTTGTTTATTTTCAAAGCTGGAATATTTGAGGTGTTGAGTGTCGTGATGAAGGTGTGTGTACCTTCGTGCGTGTGTGTGTTGTGCATGTAAGTAGATGGACGGACAGATAAAAACATTTACCAAAGGGGCTTTCAGTTTAATGGGGGAAAAAACAGAATATCTTACGAGACATTATTTTTATGGTACGTTTAAGTAGTCATTGTATTTCAAAAAGAAAAACACAAACTTGACATCGGTATGACACTCAGTTCTCCGAGATGAAATAAAAAACAAAAGGTACAGAATGATTGAAATACTCGTTTATGCGAACATTACGCTAGGCCCAGACCCTTCCACTCTCTCCCCTCACTCTCGTCTAGGTGTTTCATTCTTGTTATCCGCACAGTAACAGCCACTTTCATCTCTGTCTGCCTCTGCCTCTGCCCTCCCTCATCCCAACACGCCACCGAGAGAAACCACCGCGCCCCGCCCCTGAAAAGACCCGACCTTCAAGTTCAAGAAGGTGAAAGTGTCGAGTCACCTACCGGACCTACATAATCCCTACACTTTCCTCCCTTCCTGGCGTCCTGATGAGAGACCACCAAGACCAGAAGACCAGTGTGTCAGTGTCCGGTACCTGAGACTGCGTTAAAGAAAAGAAAAATCCTTCCAGACGGTCGTATGAGTCACAATGAATCTTTAACTCGACACAGTGAACAGCCATTCAGCCTCATGTTTACTCTCCATTTTTGCCCATTCAGTGTACGTTATCCGCTAAGTGACGACCACCTACGCCGAGTGACCACAGCCATGTTGCCTCTGCCTCCCCCGTCACCTCCAGAAGACCTCCCCGCCTCCCCCGTTCCCATGGAGGCCGCCTGCTGCCTCGGGAGCTGTTAAAGTGTCCAGGGTTCACCATTAGGGTCTGCAGTATCGGTAAATAGGGGTAAAGAGCGTCGTTTACACTGGGTTAAGAGACGATAGGATTGTCACTGTTCCACCCGGCCATTGTTGTCGTGTATCTGCAATGCATGATTCTGTCGCTGCGCTATGGGGCGACGGTTGTGATCATCGGCATTTGTCGTTACCTCTTTTATAAATCACATATGCAATTTTTCTTATCTAGTCATTTATTTTTTGTTTTCCCTATTTGGCGACTAACGGGTGTGTTATCTCCTCAACAGGTATGTCTTGCACGTTCCTGATGTGTTCTGGGTGAAGATTGTTCCTCAGTTTGTGTCCTGTCTTGCAATCCTCCGGAGGGTAAGTGTTGATTGCCTTAAAAAGCCCCTTCATTTGCACTGTTTATCTATGTACAACACTTGTTCATTTGTCCGCTTCATGCATGAGTAGTTGGGGAACGGGGTGGGTATGTTGAGTGGACCAGGTGCGAAGCGGTAAGGAGATAAGGAACGCCTTATACCTTGACCATATACATAATGAATATGACAAAAATGTGAAGGTCTTGGTGTGTGTGTGTGTGTGTGTGTGTGTGTGTGTGTGTGTGTGTGTGTGTGTGAGTGTGTGTGTGTGTGTTCCTTCGACTCTACGGGGTACATCACGTTCCAGTCATACGTGCGGGGAGCTTGCCAGGTGGGAGGGTATAGGAAGTCGCCCGTGGCAGGAGCGCAGCGAGGGTAGAGCAGCAGCTGGCATCCCCCCCTCCCCCCCTCAGTTCCCCCAGCCCCGAGAACAGGTGGTGTCGAGGCAAAGCATTACGCTGCCCTTATGTGGCTTGGGTTACCGCCATTGCTGGTCGCCGCGCCTTCCTGATGCATTATGCGGCCACCCTGACCTCGCCCTCGGAGTTGACGGGGTTCGCCTCTCTGTCGTGAACCTTCAGCGTTTACGGCCGCGGCGGAGGGAGAGTGGATGGGCCCATAAAGTTCGTACCATAGGAAGTGAAAATCTTGAGTCATCGTGTAAACTTACAGTCCTCAATCATGCCACCTGGAACGCCCTCAGGCCACTAAGACTGACCCCTCCAAGGCCATCTAAGAGCTACGCTAAATCACAATTACGACCTAAATGCTCGTTTACCTGCCACGTCACAGCCACCTCACATCACGCTTCTACGAATACATTGGCGCATAACTCTCTACCACCGGCAGACACCCATGGTACGTACTCACCTACTCCTACCCAACGCCCTCCACACACACACACACACACACACACACACACACACACACACACACACACACACACACACACACACACACACACACACACACACACACACACACACACACACACACACACACACACCACCCAGACCTACACCAACTCAGGCAGGAGGTCTCGAGAGCCGAGGAGCGTGCCACTTTACTTCAGGGTTTGCTAAGGTAATAAAAGTGACTTGCCTATCCTTTAGTGCCGGTGACGTGTTATCATCATGGCATTGTCGTTTGTAGCAGCGAAGGCGACGTTCTTACACCACGGCACACAAGACCAGCCCTTAGCACCCTTGTGGCCCATCACGGCTTTGCCCCAACAGGCAGAGGGGAAGGTGACCACCCCTGGCTGAGTGTCGCGACGGGTGGTGGCGGGCCCGGCAGGATGCTTGCCTCTTGCGTTTGATCTTGCTCTCCACTAACTGTCCGTCCCTCCCTACGCAATGGAGAGAGAGAGAGAGAGAGAGAGAGAGAGAGAGAGAGAGAGAGAGAGAGAGAGAGAGAGAGAGAGAGAGAGAGAGAGAGAGAGAGAGGGGGGGGGGGGTCATATCTCTAAAGCCTCGATTGTGAGAGACGAGGTCCTTTGTGTGCGGTAAAGGAGCAGGTGGCCGACAAGAGGGCAGATAGTGCTTGAAGGAGGGGGAGTGAGGTGAAGAGGAGGAATGGGACGAGGAAGAGGCAGCAACAATAACAACAGGAAGAGCAGGATGAGGAAAAATGGCAGAGATTAAACAGATACGAGTGAAAAATGAGGGTAAAGAGTTATATGTTGGAAAAAAAACTAATTGATAATGCAAAAAGGTTTTTGTAGCATTGTTATTGTTATTATTATCATTATCATGATCATGAATATTTACATTGTAATTATCATAGTTATTGTTATTTAATCATCATTATTGTTTATTTATTATTATCATTATTGCAATTATCATTATGATTATAATTGCTATGATATTGTATTTGGTAAAATTTTGAGTTTTGCAAAAACTAAGCTTAAAAAAGTAAATGAACCGTTGTGCATTCTGCTTTCTGTCAGGTGCTGAATCACAAATGGGGGAAACTTCCATTTGAATGAGGAAAAAATATTGTTGTTATTCATAGCGCAGTTGTTGATGTTGATATAGTGAAAAGTGTTGTGAACTGAGGAATGAAAGTGAAGAAAGTTGGTGAGCGGCACTCAGTGTAGCCGCAGAGCATTGGCAGCGACCCTCCCCCGCGGCGCAGCGGCGGCGACCACAGCCACCGAGAGGGAAAGCCTGGCCAGGCCTCCTAGGGGACACCCAGGGGACACCCGGAACCGTCAGGCCAGGGGCAGGGAAACGCTCACCCCGCTAACGCCTGGTGGGGGAAATTAGCCCTTACCTGCTGCTCTGCTTCCCTGCCATCCATCTTCACGACTTTTTTGGGAGCTTGATAATTATTCTTTTCCTTATCTATATGACAGCTTAATTTTAGCGTTCCCTCTCATGGTGATATTGCTTCTCTTGTCAGTGCTGTCACTTCCTCTTACTGGGCAGCATTCCTGTCTGACTGAGAAGAGACAAAAATTAAATGGCTTTTGACAGAACAAAATTAAAACGGACGTCACCAGCTGTTTGCAGGGACTGTTCATTTACTCTCACACTTACCACTCCTCCTCCTTCCTTCTCCTGATCCTCCTCTTTCAACTTTAGAGGAGCCTTCAACTTTTCTTTTCTTTTATCTCTAACACGTACAAACTATAGTGGTAGAAAGTAGTCACACAGGCAGCTTCTTTGGTCCAGTAGAGCTGTTGCTGTATGTTCTTCCTTTGTATATTCCTTCTTTCTCCTGATCCTCTTTCCTTTCCTTGCATTGCCGTTATCGTCAATCTTTACGTTCTTCTTGTTATTTCTCACTCGACAATGACCAATTTCCTTCTGTCGTGTTCTCATGCCGCTTTATTCCCCTGTCAATCATCCGCCTCCTTACTGCCGCGCCCTCCCTGGCATACCTCTGTCCCCCTCTTTACCCCCTTTTATCTCCTTGTTTATCCTCATCCACCCCTTCCCTGCCCCCTCCCTCCCCCCTTCAATCCTCAACACAATAATACCAGCCGGAGTCAGCCAAGGGTAAACACGAGCACTTGTATGTATGTGTACCCCGCACCGGCTATGTGGCTGCGGTGGCCTGACGGGGGCGAGGAAGATAGGGGATGAGAGAGAGAGAGAGAGAGAGAGAGAGAGAGAGAGAGAGAGAGAGAGAGAGAGAGAGAGAGAGAGAGAGAGAGAGAGAGAAGGAATGGAGCTCAAGGAGGGTGTCATTTGCGTGTCGAGACATAATTAGATATAATGGTGGTTGTTGCCCTGGGTTTATAGCTGGCTCTACCCCCCTCCCCTATGTCCCCCTGAGGACCTAGGTCGCGGATTCTTGAATAATTGTTATCTATGCTGCCTCCTGCTCCTAGTGTCTCCTTACATCCCTCCTCCTCCTCCTCCTCCTCCTCCTCCTCCTCCTTCTCTTCCTCCTTCTCCTGCAGTTACTCTACTCCTTCCGTACTCCCGGGGGCGCGAGGGGTCACCTTCTATCAAAACGATTATCCTTCACTCTATATTCAAGGACACGGAGACTGATGGCGTGTGTGTGTGCGCCCACCTAGACCTATGACAAGTCTAACAGGGAGGGCGAGCATTGCGCCGCCCACAGTTTAAGGGGTCGATACGGGTCAAAGGGGACAGCCAGGGGCGAGGTTATGGGGTCTTGGCGTGGATAATGGTAAGGAAAGCCAGTAGACTTTTGGCAAAAATAGCCTAAATTTTACTGGCTTTGATGGGAAGGGCAACATAGACTAAAGCGAGTTTATCAAATAGAATCCTTAGGAGGGAAATAAAGATAGAGAAGTAATTAATAAATGTAGGAAAATGAGTTGATACAGAGAGGTGGATCATTAAGGGACTGTCGCTTGTAATTACCACTGGGAAGGAATTAATGCAAATGTATTTTGTACGTGCATAAACAAATAATCCTCTATATGTGTTTGTATGCACATTGTGTGTGTGTGTGTGTGTGTGTGTGTGTGTGTGTGTTGTGTGTGTGTGTGTGTGTGTCTTGTTAATGAAACGCGAGGTGCTCCAGAAGGACCGTTCCTGACACAGCTTGATGGGTGGAATGATAAGGGCGTGAGAGGCCAGCAGATGGGCGGCGGGGGAGTGAGCAGATTGACAAGTAGGAAGGTAAAGCAGAGTACGAATGACCAGATAGAGATCGCAAGGAAGTGAGTAATTGATAAGTGCCGAGGAACAGAGGTCACTTAGAGGTCACTTGGTAGAAGGTAGAGAGGATGGACGTATCCCTATACAGCATTAGGGGTGTACAGGCTGGTGATATACAGGCGGCGCGCGTTCTAGGGTGCGGGTGTTGACCGTTGTTTGGACCAGGGGCTGAATGTCAATGTTGTGATGGTGACGCTGTGAATGCGGGAATGCAGATCCTTTAGGCCGTGGGAAGCATAAGAATACAGCCCGAGGGAGTGCGTGCGTGCAGTGTGCCTGATTGCATGTATGTGTAAGGCTTTGTTTACATTACCTGTGTATGTATGCATGCGAGTTTGTATACATGATTACGGTAGGTCTTTATATGTGATTGATTTAAATGGAAAGACCCAAGAGGTGAGGGGAGAATGAGCAAATTGTGTGTGTTTGTGAGAGAGAGAGAGAGAGAGAGAGAGAGAGAGAGAGAGAGAGAGAGAGAGAGAGAGAAGAGAGAGAGAGAGAGAGAGAGAGAGAGAGAGAGAGAGAGAGTGTATTGTATATTTTGAGAGTATTGAACGTTATTGTATATTTTGTATGTTATAATCTTATTGTATATCTCTTTTTATATATAGACTTTTCGAATAGTTTCACATACAACGTGTAACTAAGCCTTATTGTAATTTTGTTTAAATAAAAAAATAAGAGAGAGAGAGAGAGAGAGAGAGAGAGAGAGAGAGAGAGAGAGAGAGAGAGAGAGAGAGAGAGAGAGAGAGCGTGGGGAATGCAGTACTATACCCATGTCAAGAGGGCGAAGGTACTAGTACAAAACTTTGCGCTTCCCTTCCAAGCTAATCTAATGGACGGATCTTGTTCGCCGCAGTCTCATTAATTATTTTCTTATTACTGGCAAGGCATTAAGGATCCCGCCGGCCAGTGGAAGGTGAACAGAACTCCTCTCTTCCAGCTCAGGGGAATGGTCTGCTGATAGCGGACCCGAGAATTATGGAAATAATCACCGAAGTGTAAATGGCTGTAAATACCTGGACGAAATGAGTGGCCAATTATTAGTTCTTTATGCTCGCCCTACCCATTAGCACCTATACCTGTTATGCTGCTCTGCCCTTTCTTCCTCCCTCCCTATTAGAGAGAGAGAGAGAGAGAGAGAGAGAGAGAGAGAGAGAGAGAGAGAGAGAGAGAGAGAGAGAGAGAGATGCCATGTTTCCACAGGCGGGCTGCTACAGGCAAGAGCTCGCGTCAGTCAGTGTTGACAAAATATTAACAACAACAACAGAGGGAGAGAGGGCGAGAGAGAGAGAGACAGAGACAGAGAGAGATAATATATACAGGAGCAGTTGTTTAGGTATTTATAAATGGAAATTAATGTACGAATCCTGTCAATAAACATTCGCAAAAGATAAGAAGAAAATAAGATTGGAGGAAAAATAAGACCAATTTGTGTGCCTGCAGCGCCTCATTTACTGCGGCTCAATGCAAGGACACAAAGTCGGGAGTCACTCTCGTCTCCGCCATTCCTGCATCTCCTTTCCTGGGACGTCAACAATCACGTCTAATTATCGCCCTTATTATCTTCATTATCTCCAGACGCCCCCTGTTATTAGCGGCACCGTATTCTTTGGCCATTAATTCATTACTAGTTGGTGTTTTTACCGCACGGTCTTTTCTTCTCTTCTTTCCTCCCTCCTATTATGTCGCCATGTTGTTCAATTTTCCTTTCTTTGCATTGCATGAGCCCCTTCCTCCTCCTCCTCCTCCTCCTCCTCCTCCTCCTCCTCCTCCTACTTTTTGTCCATCCTCTCCTCTCCAGTTCATTATTGTGGTTTTTAAGTTTTTTTTGTCTTTTTATCTCCGTGTTCATTCTCACACCGTCATTTATATTTTACAAAACTATTGCCCGAGGATATACCGCGATTATCCACTGAACCTTTTGTTATGTTCTGAACGCGTTGGATTATAATTTTAGATTCAATTAGAAATGAGCTCTCCACTCACCTCTAAACTGGTCTCCTTGGGATTAACTGATTTCATGGATCCAAAAGCGGGATATTCATTGACCCAAAAGAAGGAAAATATTAAGTCTCAGAACAAGCAGGACATGTTTTGAGATACGGAATGTTGATATCACTTGCGTTACATCATTAAAAAGTAATCGAATCTAAGTGAGAGTGACTTAATAGTTACTTAATTCTTTGATAAGCCGAAACATTTGTAAAGATTTCATAAAAAGGGGTTATATTATTGCAATGTCTTTGAGATAGCGTGGCGTATATACAATGCAGAGAGAGAGAGAGAGAGAGAGAGAGGGGTAGTAATTTGACATTTTTTTTGCCTCTAGATGCAAAATGAATAACTCTATGCACGATAAAAAAGGTATTTGCAGTCACTGTTCTGTTGACTCTTAAATTTATAATATTTTTTTTTTTCTCTCTCTCTCTCTCTCTCTCTCTCGCCTCTCTCATCTCTCTCGTCTCCTCTCTCTCTCTCTCTCTCTCTCCTTCCTCCGTCTCTCCTCTCTCTCTCTCCTCTCCCTCTCTCCTCTCTCTCTCCTCCTCTCTCTCTCTCTCTCTCTCTCTCTCTCTCTCTCTCCTCTCTCTCCTCTCTCTCTCTCTCTCTCTCTCTCTCTCTCTCTCTCTCGCTCTTTCCTCTCTCTCTCTCTCTCCTCTCTCTCATCTCCTCTCTCTCTCTCTCTCTCTCTCTGTGTCATGTCATTGGCTGGACGTGATTAATATTCTCATTCTTTGTACGCTAAATATCAAAAGTGTGGAGAAAAAGTGAGTACATCTTTATGGAGAAGCATGATTAATTATGATCCAGACTTCATAATATCGCTTAATGGAACTCGAGTCTTGCGGATCTTGTCTCATTAAATACTGTGGCGCCACTAAAACAATATACTGTATATATAATGGCTCCTAGGATCCCATTAACTTTTACCTTCCAACCTAATCCTTCCTTCCTTCCTTCCTTCCTTCCTTCCTTGTCTCCCTCCTACCTTACACACCTCTTTCTCTCTCGACCTCTCCTCCCTTCCTTACCCCTTCCTTCCCCTAATCCCTCCTTCCTTCTCCTAATCCCTCTTTCCATCCTTCCTTCCTTCCTTCCTTCCATCTCTTTTACCTTTTCTTTCTCTATCAACCTCTCCCTTACGCCTTCCTTCCTTCCTTCCTTCCTTCCTTCCTTCCTTCCTTCCTTCCTTCCTTCCTTCCTTCCTTCCTTCCTTCCTTCCTTCCTTCCTTTCTCCCACCTACCTCCTACACATCTTTCTCTCAACCTCTCCTCCCTACCTCACCCCTTTCTTCCCTCCATGGCGACATCACTTGCATATTAATGTCGTCGTCCTTTATCGTGTTCGTGTTTACTTTCGACCGTACACAGGGGGGGTAAAAGTGGTATTTCGGGCGGCCACGCAAATAAGGAATGTGGCCTGCGCAAGGGTGTGATCGTCCCCGGCTTATAGAGTGAAAACGAAAACATGTTCTTTCGGCCAAACTTTCTTCGGCCTTTGCCACTCCATTCTACCGTCCCCATTCCTCCCCTCCCCCTTTGCTTCCCTCCTCTTCCCCTCCCCCCTGCTTCCCCCCTCGTCCCTTCCCCCACCTAGACTTCTGCTTACACACGTCGTCTATTGAACTTCAGTGTCCAGCCTTTGCCGTGCTCTGTCAAGCTTCTATTAATCCTACCCAAGGTCTTATCAGTATTATCTATATTTGTCGATCTCTGCCAAGGCCTTTAGCGCAATCAAGATCATTACAGCAGCACATATGTCGCTAGTTACCCGTAAAGCCGTGTTGTTTTATCCCTTACAAGCGTCACCTTTCTGATCTGATGCCTCCAAGTGCTCTCTGTCTTGTATTGGAAGTCATCTATCCTCATCAAAGTCATCTTGCCTTACCCATCACTTGCGTTAAGACTTGCTAAGGTCTGTCTGCCCATGTTAAGTCCCGGTGGTCAGCCTCCCATAGCTCTGATAAGACCGGTGAGGCATTACCCAGCCTTGCCCCGGGTGTCTGATGAGCCCTCACCTAACCCTACCCGCCCGTGCCCTTCTCTGTCTATCCCTATACCCGCCCGTGCCCTCTCTGCCTATCCCTACCAAGCTCCTCCCTCAAGTAATCTGTCGTGCTTATCCCTGTCAATCTATACCCAAGACTATCCTCCCCTGTCACTCATGCTCTACTCAGGCCAGATCAACCTTGCAAGACCCTGCTAATACTCACCCACGTACGTTAAGTCGGTTTAATATTTCCCTCATGTCAAGGTGTATATGCTCATGAAATCCGGTTTGCTCCTGCCATGATGTAGAATTTTTGAAGTTTTTGCATTGTGGGTTTTGATGCACAATGATAAGTCTTGCCTGAAGTCTGGTCGTGGTGTCTCTGGTTGGTTTTGGTCATCCTGATTCATGATACAACAGTCGCGTCTCAGAGGTCGCTGCCCCAACGGCTGTCCTGAAGGTTGAATTATTATTGGTGTCTCGTGTGTTAGGTTAGGAACGAGTTGAGTTAGGCTCTTTAGGCCACAGAGGCGACGCTTGTTTGAGGCTGTGGTCAATGGCAGGCTTGAGGTTAAGCCAAGATTAGCTTAAAACTTGACATGAAGATCCTGAATTTGCAAGCCTGACTGGAGGTTGCTGGCTAAACAACGCTGATGAGATTATTCTTAAAACGAGTTTCATTATAGTTGAATCTTATTTCCTGTCATGATATTTCTCGTCGTCCTCGCGTCGCGGTGTCGTGAGTGCTTCGTCAGACATCCCATCACGCGCCACGACAAAACTGGACACCGGACACGAAAAAGAAAGAAAAAGTAGCGTCTTGGTGGGGTAAAGACGGGTCGTGGAGGCGTGATGGCTGACGCCTGACACCTCGCCGGCTACCTGCTTAAGCCTCTTCCATTAACTACATACCTTGGTCCCCTTCACCCACCCCTTCACCCTCCCCTTCACCCTCCCACCCTTCACATCAGGACCCGACGTCATCTTCCTCCTCATCATCATCACCATAATTTCCATCCGTCTCCCCTTTCAGTCATCTTTGTAAATTTCTAAACCGGATCGTTTACATCTCACCTTATTTCCATTACTTTCTTGATTTATGCTATTTCACACCCTTAACCTTTCATTCCCCTACTGAAACCAACATAAATTTCATCTATTTATATCTCCCTCACCCGGATACCTACACTTCTGATCTAGGTTTTTTTCTTCTTTGTCTTATATCATTGCGTGTCGTCCGCCCCTTTTTTTTTTACCTATAAATTCATTCTCCTTCGCTTCAGTGACCCGCAAGCAGGAATTTCGCCCCTTTTTTGTTCCCTTATCGCTCCCAAACCAGCAAGCAGACAAGGGATGAGGGAGTTCAAGCGGCAATCAGGGTTGTTTCGCGACTCCCATGCGCCGTAAAATTAGTCAGATAGCAAACAGATAACGCCAAACGCCTTGAACCTGAGGAATATGGCAGAGAGAGACAGACACAGACAGACAGACAGAGATTTTTGATATTTTTATTAGCCTCTTTATATATTACAATACTGAGATTATTTCCAACAAGTTGTAATATAAGGCTAGATCCCTTGAGCAGAAGAGAGAGAGAGAGAGAGAGAGAGAGAGAGAGAGAGAGAGAGAGAGAGAGAGAGAGAGAGAGAGAGAGAGAGAGAGAGAGAGAGAGAGAGAGAGAGAGAAAGATTGAAGTAAGTAGCAAAAAGAAGAGAGAAAAGTGGGCGGGAAGGATAAAGGAAGGTCAAGAGGGAGGGCGGAGGCAAGACACAGCCAGAGGTAGATGGGCGCACGACTCCTCAAGGCTGCTGGCGAGGCCCTTGGAAGTAAGGAGCCTCTGGAAGGGCGTGTTGGGTCGCAAAAACCAGAGAGAGAGGGAGAGAGAGTATAAATGATTCGGGATTAATATAAATCCTCACATATTAAGTTCAATCATTAGCATAAAGTAGAGAGAGAGAGAGAGAGAGAGAGAGAGAGAGAGAGAGAGAGAGAGAGAGAGAGAGAGAGAGAGAGAGAGAGAAGAGAGAGAGAAAAGAAGAGGAGAGAGAGAGAGAAGAGAGAGAGAGAGAGAGTATAACTGATTCGGGATTAAATTAATGTAGTTCCTCATATATTAAAGTCAATCATTAGCATAAAGTACCCAGCAAGAAGTAGTCCATAAAACACACACACACACACACACACACACACACACACACACACACACACACACACACACACACACACACACACACACACACACACACACACACACACACACACACAAACAAACACACAAACAAACACACAAACAAACACACAAACACCGCGCGATGGTCAGGTTGATAACGTTCTGGTCTCTCACTCTGTGGGTAGGCGGTTCGAATCCTCGCGCTCCCGGGGATTTTTCACTTGACAAATTCGGGCGGTTACTGTCCCCCTTGAGCAAGGGGATGGGGGTGTGTGGTGTGTGAGGTCCCAGCATTGCCCAAAGATCGGTAATAATGAGCTCCAAGCTCGCACTGAGAGGGTGAAACTGGCGATCGCGAGCCAGCTCGCGTGGACAAAGACCATGGGTGAATGACACAACACACACACACACACACACACACACACACACACACACACACCTATACCTTGCATCCATACGTCTTCATATGAGTCACAACATCCCACTAACACTATATTGGCGTGTGTATGTATGTACTATGTATGTATGTACGTACGTCTGTATGTCTGTGTACGGTAATAGGGTTGTGGGGTATGTTTTTATGTGGGTACGTCTTATTAAAACTTTAACTTTCCAGGGTACATATGGTCACTTTTTTTCTTTTCATCGTAGATAAGAACTTTCCTTCACCACCCTTATGTAAGTCTTCTTTATGAGTAGCCCTTAGTCATAACTTCTCTACCTCTCCCTTGTCTCCCATTTCTTTCCTCCCTCCATCCCTTTACCCTTTCTCTCCTCTCTCGTACAAAACGCTGACGTGACCTGTCGTAGCAAAGGCATTTATTTCCTTTTTATTCTATACTCTTGGTTAGGAATTCATTGCACTTTCAAGATTTCGGTGGAGGAGAGAGAGAGAGGAGAGAGAGAGAGAGAGAGAGAGAGAGAGAGAGAGAGAGAGAGGAGAGAGAGAGAGAGAGAGAGAGAGAGAGAGAGAGAGAGAGAGAGAGAATAATGCAACCGCCAGGCGTGTTTAAATTGGTAAGAAAGAAAGTGTTGAGGTTTCGGTTACGAGAGAGAGAGAGAGAGAGAGAGAGAGAGAGAGAGAGAGAGAGAGAGAGAGAGAGAGAGAGAGAGAGAGAGAGAGAGAGAGAGAGAGAGAGAGAGAGAGAGAGTTGATCAGTTTACAAGATAGGAAATAAACAAGATAAGACCAATATTACAATACAAACAAACACACGCATAATGCAGGCAGTCAGCGAAGCAAATAAGCGGAGATAGTCGACATACAGAGAGAGAGAGAGAGAGAGAGAGAGAGAGAGAGAGAGAGAGAGAGAGAGAGAGAGAGAGAGAGAGAGAGAGAGAGAGAGAGAGAGAGAGAGGAGAGAGAGAGAGAGAGAAGAGAAGAGAGAGAGAGAGAGGGGTATTGGAAGGGAAAGGGGGGGAAGGGTGCTTACTGAGTACATACATGAACAGGAGAGTGAACATTTACTGCCTTAACTGATCTAACTTTTAAACCATATGTGTGCTTAATAACTGTTTGAATAAATAAATATAAAAAATAAAAAGGCCTGACGTATGTAGTTTGATTAGTGGGTGGAAAGTAGGTAAAAGAGAAGTTAGAAGGTAGAAAGAGGTAGAAGAGGAGAGGAATGTGTGGGGGGAGAAACCATTGCTTAACATTACCTTTATTTTATAGGTAATGAACAATGCTTCTTTCTCTGATAAGACATTTATTTACGTTCGAGATAAAAAGCCACTAGTGGATACGTAGAGAGATAAGATAAGATTTTCATCCTATCTAGACACTTTGCAAGTACCAACTACAAGGTTATTGACTATACAAAGCGCCGCCACGTCAGCACGAACTAGGCGGACTCGAACCGCTGACCGAATGCACAGGGACGCTGCACATTGCGAGCTCACGTTACGAAGAGAGAGAGAGAGAGAGAGAGAGAGAGAGAGAGAGAGAGAGAGAGAGAGAGAGAGAGAGAGAGAGAGAGAGAGAGAGAGAGAGAGAGAGAGAGAGTGGCTATCTAACATGTGCATTAGTGGGACCACCTGCTGGGGGGACATGTACAGCATTGATCTTTGATGGGTTGCTCTAACCTCTCATTCTTTACTTAACTTTAGGGCCTGATAGAAGGGTGCGTCTCGTTTTTCATAATAATAGGTGTAGTGGTAGTGGTCTTTCTAATGCCTTTCTCCTACTCTTACTCCTCCTCTCCTTCCTCCTCCTCCTCCTCCTCCTCCTCCTCCTCCTCCTCCTCCTCCTCCTCCTCCTCCTCCTCCTCCTCCTCCTCCTCCTCCTCCTCCTCCTCCTCCATCGTCATTATCCCTGTCCACCTGTCAAGTATCTTAGCGACACTTTGATTACTCTGATGAATTTCAAGACGCCCCAGCCTCAAGTCTTTTCTGCTGCGGCTCACTCATCCAGCGGGGAGGAACCGGCTTCTCCTGATGGACGATGGCCTGACGGGGCTGTCTTACTCATGGTTTTCAGTAGGGACTCTTATTTATTTTTGTCTAGCCTTCGATAAATGACTTGCTTCTTCAGTGGCCGGTTGAGTTGGTTGACGTCTCTGGTTTGTCCGCCTCGTGACTGACTGACTAGAAAAGAATACCTCATTGACTGACTGGTGGATAGAAGGATGGTTGATTGTTGATGATTTTCAGTATGGACTCCTTTTTTCCCAGCCTCTGACAAATGACTTGCTTCTTCAGTGGCTGGTTGAGTTGGTTGACGTCTAGAGTCTCTGGTTTGTCCGCCTCGTGACTGGTGGATTGAAGGATGGTTGATTGCAAGGAAGCTAGAGACAAGAAGAAGCTCCTTGGTTGATTGGGTTGTGTGGTAACCATGTGGCTAGGTGGCGGGGTGAATGATTGGTGGTGGCGTGACCAGGATAGTGATTGGCTGCCTAACTACCTCACGAACCGACGGAGGGACGCAAATAGTGATTGGGTTTGACTGGGCAGTAAATTATGCATCGATGTATGATTATAATATCCGTCGGGGAGGCTGGTTGCGTGGTTAGTTTACTCCGCGAAGGATAAGAGGCGGGCTTTGTTCAGGGCAGGTGCATGGTTGAGAGGGTAAAAGAGAAAAGAAATGTTGTTTGTGTTACGCTTCTCAGACATTATGACCTGACCTAAAGAAGAAGAGCAGATTTCGTGACTATAAGAATACCTCATTGTCTCACTTATCTCGCCTGTTTTTCTGTTTTGTTTTTGTTGTATCTTTTACAACACAAAGGACTGGCCAAGGGAAAACAAAAAGACCTGGCTGACTAACTGACCCTTGGCACCTCCCTGGCTCCCTCCCTTCCTTCTTACCGGCACCCTTACCTCCTTCATCTTCCGGCCTCCCCTTCTTCCTCCCTCGAGACCGTCCCTTGCCCCCAGGTCCCTCCACCCACCCCTAGACACTCCCAAGACCGTATCAGGAGACCCAGGGGAGGCCGCATGTCACCCCCTAGAGAGATATGAGCCAAGGGGTTCACAATACGAGCCTTGTTTGTCTATTCCAGCTGAGACATGTCGTGAGATAGGAGGCGTGCGTTATGATAAGAAGTCCTCACAACGTAAAGGGAGAGATCTGTCCACATAAGTCAGAACAGGTAACATTATGCGTCTCCCTCATTAGTAATTTGGTGGTAAAAACTGTAGGTAAGAAACAGAGCAGTCAAACAGGGGTGTCTAAACTGATCTTGGTTGGCATTTTCATCAATATCATCTAATGTATTTTTGTCTTCTTAGGAGTGACGTTATGTATGTGTGTGTGTGTGTGTGTGTGTGTGTGTGTGTGTGTGTGTGTGTGTGTGTGTGTTTGTGTGTGTGTGTGTGTGTGTGTGTGTGTGTGTGTGTGTGTGTGTGTGCTGTAACACATGCCTATTACACTTTCACATAAGTCTAACCCTCCCTCACCTCATCGCTTCTCCATCCCTCCGATCCTTCTCCTCCTTGCCCTTCGTTAGCACGCTCCTCCTGATGGTGACGTTACATTGTGTTTCCATGCCATATCACTCCTCCTCCACCTTCCACCTCCACATCACCGGTGCGGCAGAATTCTCACCACGGCACAAGGCGACGCTAAGGATAAGAGCACCTCGTATATATTTCTCCTCCGTGTGCTCCCTGAAAGCTAACATGTAGTACGTCTTCCTGTCTGCCGTGTCATGAAGGGTCTGCCGCGCGGTCAGTCACGTGATGGAGAGACGCTGTTGGTAGGCAGGTCACGGCGCGCCAGCCATAGGGAGAGCGGCGCGCCATGGCTGGAGGTTCACATTGACACAGATAGATAGATAGATTTGTATATTTATTGACACATTGACTTTTGAACGACGCCAGCACACCAGTGACACCATCGCCCCGCCGAGTGGTTTAACCCCTGTGGCGCACGGCTCCAGGAGGAAGAGGACCATTAAGGGTATTTCAGGGTATGAGCTGAAGTAACCCAACAGCAACACCTGCAGACTCCTATGTAATCTTTTGTTTATTCCTGACAAGAGCAGGGGGTGGATGTGCCGTGGTCTGCCGCAGGGACAAGGTGCGCGCTCGTGGGGGTGGGAGAGACTAAAGTAACTAATAGTATTATGTAACTACAGTAAACCTTCTCTAAATCGAACCCGTATAATTCAAACGTCGGATAATTC
The DNA here is from genome assembly GCA_016584305.1 of Chionoecetes opilio. Taxonomy (NCBI): domain Eukaryota; kingdom Metazoa; phylum Arthropoda; class Malacostraca; order Decapoda; family Majidae; genus Chionoecetes; species Chionoecetes opilio. The sequence goes on from JACEEZ010003836.1 coordinate 83,799, forward strand.
GACGAGTTTCAGGCCAGCTAAAAATTTTCAATAACTTTCCGTAATTCGAGCAAGTTTGAATTATCCTTAGCCTTACTAGTGGGAGTCCGACCTCTCCCATGCGGTGCGTGCCGCGGCTGCCCAGCGTGATCTGATATATGATAATTATCGTATAAATACGATAGGCGGAGGAAGAAGGTGGAAGGGGGAGGAGGAAGAAGGGGAGATGAGGAAGAAAGGGGGAAGGGAAAGAGGGACGAGGAGGAGGAAGGAAGGGAGAGGGGGAGGAGAAGGAAGGAGGTGGGACAAGGAAGAAAGGAGAGGAGGAAGAGGAAGGAGGAGAAGAAAGGGAGGAGGGGAAGAAAGGGAGGAGAGGCAATAGGAGGAGGAAGAACTATTTCCTTCGCTTTATACAATCCTTCAGAGTCCTTCACGGGCCTCTTCGCTCCTTCACGTATCCTACAGGAGTCATAGGAGGGCATTAGAAGTCCCACCCGATTGCTATAGTATTCCTAGGTTTTTATAAGTACTTTGACATTCGCATGGGTGGCTCAAATAGGGATTAATAATACTAATACTAAAACTGAAAATACTAATACTGATCATTGTATTGAAGTAATGATTAATCTAGCAATGGCTATCATATTTTTATGTCTTGTAGTAAATTTTGTCATTTGTGATTTTTAAGGAATATCTGGAAGTATCATGTCATTGTGAATTGGCTGAAATAGGGATTTCTAATCATTGTAACTGAAAACTGATTCCAGATTCGTGTTCAGCATGCCCGAAAACTGCTAGGAACAAATTTTCAAACAAATCTATTTTTCAAAAAATATTGCAAAAAATCAAGGCATAGATAGGCCTCCTAAGGCTTGCAAGGCTTTTTTTCCCCTTTACGACTTTTCCCCCTTAAGACTTTTTTTCCCTCTAAGACTTTCTATTTATTATTGATCAACGTATATATGAAGGCCATGAAATATACAAGGACAGGTGAGGGACATAATTTAGGGACGGGAGCCCTAGGTAAGACCCTGAAACGTTGGGCGTCGTGCCACGTTTGCCTACCTGATTATATTTACCGTTGGCTTCTATTACGATTATTGCCTGAATACTTTTATCTGATTAGTTTCTTCACGTACTAAATTTACTTTCCACAATAGATGAGGGGTTGAAGGTAGGTTGTTGTTTCCTTCACAAGACTATTTAGGCATAATTGAGGTGGGCGTAAATTTCTCCTTCAAGACGTGGAGCTAATGAACGTCGATGTGATTTTTTGTTTGTTTGGGTGTTCTTGGTGTTGAAGTTGGGGGATTTAGTGGTCGAGGTGGGGGATGGTGGGGGTGGGGGGAGGAAAGAGTTGCATCCTTGGGCCTTTCTGTACCTACATTAATTAAGGAAGCGTTGAGTGGAATTATTTGTTTCCTCCTAAACGTGTGTGTGTGTGTGTGTGTGTGTGTGTGTGTGTGTGTGTGTGTGTGTGTGTGTGTGTGTGTGTGATAATTTCTTCTCTTGTTTCTGGTCCTGTTTAGTCTTTGCATTTATCTGTATAGGGTAATTTTATACTCTTACACGGAATGTTTATCAGTTATTTACCCCAGAAACGCATAATTTCGTATTCCTCAATTTCAATTTCGTAAATTTTGTGATGTAACGAAAGAAATGTCAGATGTTTTACCTTTACTGTTTTATCTACACTCGTTGGTCAAAATTTATTATTATAAGATCAATCATGTCTCATTCCACCTATCATGTCATCACTCACTCCTCTCCCTTCACCGCCCTGGCTCCTCACGTCACCTTTTGTTTGTCTTTCCTAAGTAAACAAAATAATCAGGACGCTCATTACAATTATAGGGAGTCTTAAAGGGACCATTACCGGGACCTGATCCACCTCTTTCAGGGTGTAATTGGGATCTACCACCTGCCTTGGGTCGTCCCCGCGTCAATTAATATTCTCTTAATTATGGTCCTGACTTGTTTCCCTAATGTGTTCATCCTTTGTCGAGGCATGATTACCAATTTACTCCTTACCTGTAATCAAGGACGTGTTTGTGACAGGTGGAGATGCTGATTACAGGAGCGCGGCGCAGGTGTCTACAGTTATTAAATCAAGACTCGTTTAGATCATTTTGCCGCCCTTTTTTTTCTTCAACTCAATGCCTAGGCTGTTATTAAAGTCATTAAGGCTTCATCGGAGTGTTTGATGAACAGTAAGTATTATTAGTTTTATGATCTACAGGTCTATAAATAATTTCAACACCTCGAGTTTCGGTGCTGAGTAAACTATCAGATGGTAAGTCAATTGGAAATAATCTTCAGTTTTTGTGTGTGCATGTGTGTGGTGGGGTGTGGTGTGTGTGTGTGTGTGTGTGTGTGTGTGTGTGTGTGTGTGTGTGTGTGTGTGTGTGTGTGTGTGGCATACTTGTCGAGCCTGAAACAATGTCAGGGATTTATATGACGACAAAAGTGGTGATCCAAATCATTCTCTCTCTCTCTCTCCTCTCTCTCCCTCTTTTCTCTCTTCTCCCCTCTTCTCTCTCTCTCTCTCTCTCTCTCTCTCTCCTCTCCTCTCCCCCTCTCGCCGCTCGCCCGCGCGCACCCCCACACGCCACACACACCACAACACACACACACACACACACACACACACACAACACACACACACACACCCACAAAACACCAACACACACACACACACACACACACACACACACACACACACACACACACACACACACACACACACACACACACACACACACACACACACACACACACACACACACACACACCACACACACACACACCACACACACACACACACCACACACACACACACACACACACCACACACACACACACACACACACACACACACACACCACACACACACACACACACACACACACACACACACACACACACCACACACACACACACACACACACACACACACACACACACACACACACACACACACACACACACACACACACACACACACACACACACACACAACACACACACACACACACACACACACACCACACACACACACACACAACACACACACACACACACACACACACACACACACCACACACACACACACAACACCACACACACACACACACACACACACACACACACACACACACCACACACACACACACACACCACACACAACACACACACACACACACACACACACACACACACACACACACACACACCAACACACACACACACACAACACACACACACACACACACACACACACACACACACACACACAGAGTTAAGAAGACCACATAAATGGAGAACAAAACACGAACTATGCTAATCTGAAAAGACACGTCGTGGAGAAACAAGTGCAAAATATTCTCACCCAAGACCCACCACACATTGCAACGCGTGGGAGGCTGTGACAGGAATGCACCAAACGGACATAGTACTTTAGGGTGGTCCTGGTCGCCTTAACCCCCCCCTAACCCCCAACCCCCCGCCACCCACTCAGAACCCCCGGGTGAAACTTAACTACGAAGCCTTCTGTGAACTTATCAAAGAACTTATAAACGCCATTACCAGAGACACGAACTGGCAAAACCCGCCTTGGAGATCCTATTTAAGATAGAAAAAAAATGTTTTCATTATTATTACACACACACAGTTCGCCGTTACGGGTTCCAACAGATAATAAATTGCATGCCCAGCTGAAGATTCCTGCAGAGATAAACCCCGAGCAAGATTTTATAGCTGGCGGACTAAAGGTAGCGAGAAGGAGAGTGTCTGAATGCACTCTTAATTAAAGCTCCTTATGGCCTTCAAGGACTTCCACATTGAACATCACGCTCTTGAAGGAGAAATTTCTGCTTTCTGATCCAACCTTTGTTCGTTCCCCCTCCCATCCCCCCATTACCCCATCTACCCATTCCCCCATCACAATTATTATATTCCTTCTTATTCTCTGCTATCCCTCCCCTCTACTTCCTACGCCTTCCCTAACCGTCCGTCACCCTTCCATCCCCCTCCTCTTCTTCCCTTTCCCCATTCTCTCCTATCCTCCTCCTCCTTCTGTCCTCTAATCTGCTTGAATCTGGCGTGCACCGTGAGCAAAACACAGACACCCTCTATAAGTCCGTCAGACCTTGCTCCTTCCCTGCCTCTCTCCTCCCCCTCCCCCCTCCTCCTCCTCCTCCTCCCCCTCCTCCTCCTCCTCATAAGCATCCTTACCAGGGTCTCAAGTCAACAAAAGACCTCTAACCCAGTTTTTCCTCGTGTCGCCTCGTTTTTCCTTCCTGGTGACCTGTGCAAGAGAGAGAGAGAGAGAGAATCTGAATTGTCATAACAACTTTCTTCATTATTATTCATCATCCTCTCTCTCTCTCTCCTCTCTCTCTCTCTCTCTCTCTCTCTCTTGTCTCTCTCCCTCTCTCTCTCTCCCTCTCTTCTCCTCTTCTCGTCTCTTCCCCTCTCTCTCGTCTCTCCCTTTTTCTCTCTCTCTCTCTCTCTCTCCTCTTCCCTCTCTCTCTCTCTGTCCCTCCCTCTTCTACCCCCTTTTCTCTCTTCTCTCTTCTCCTCTCTCCCTCTTTCTTCTCTCTCTCTCCCTCTTCTCTCTCCTCTCTCTCTCTCCTCCTTCTCTCTCCCCCCATCTCCCCTCTCTCTCTTCTCTCTCCTCTCTCTCTCTCTCCCCTCTCTTCTCTCTTTTCTCGTCTCTCTCTCTCTTCCTCTCTCTCTTTTCTCTCTCTCTCTCTCTCTCCTCTCCTTTCTCTCTCTCTTTTCCTCTCTTCTCTCTCCTCCTCCTTCTCTCTCTCTCTCTCACTCTCTCCTCTCCCTCTCTCTCCCCCCTCCTCTCTCTCTCTCTCCTCCTCTTCTCTCTCCTCTCTCCTCTCTCTCTCTCTTTTCTCCCCTCTCTCTCTCCCCCTCTCTCTCTCTCGCCCCTTCACAACTAATTAGAACACAAAGTCTTTTCTCTCCACTTTCCTCCTGCATTCCTTAACCACGTATCTTTTTCCCCTCCTAATTTTCTCACCCTCGCCTCACGGAACACCTCGCCTCCTCCCACCTCTTGTAACCCACCCCACCTCTTGTAACCCACCCAACCCCTAATAGCGCCTCACTCGTCCATATGTACAGTACAACCTTTCCCTCCCACCCCATTTCTCTCCTCTTGTTATGAAGATGAGGACAAAAGAGTCGAGAAATAGACGACGATTCTGACGGCCTCCTTCCATTGTTAAAGCCACACCTGCTGTCTGTTGGGTTTAGGGGTGCGAAGGTTCTCTCTCATCTTGCCTTGGTGTTGGTAGGAGAGGGTATGAGGAGGGTATAAGGGAGGGGAGGGTATAAGCAGGGTATAAGGAGTATATAAGGGAGAGGAGGGTATAAGGAAGTTTTTTGGGGATCAGTAGTAGGGTTGCTCGTTCCTCGTTCCTTGTCTGGATGTTGTCTTTATATATCTAGAATGGATTTTAAGGAATATTTTATAGGTTCTTTTTATTTAGGAAGCTGTTTACTGTATGGAGCAAGATTGTTTTTAATTTACCGCTTTCAATTTATTTTCTTCTTACTTATGATTGCTTGAAATTAACTGTGACTAAGTGAACGTGTGGTCAATAAATACTTACTTACTTACTTACTCTGCCACTTTTTCTTTGTTTTCCCCTCATTTGTTACATGTTGTTCAGTTGTTAGTTATGGTCTTGTTATTGGTTTGGTTTTACTCTTATGAATGTTATTATTTATTCTGTTGTAATATTGTTATAATTTCATTAGTGGTAAGGGTTGTAGTGTTGTTTTTGTTAGGTTTGTTAGTGGGCAATTGATGACAGGCTGTTAATTTATACTTTTGTGAAGAGAGGGTAAAAAGTAGGGGGTGTTGGTGGTTAACTGGGGGGTTTTGTGCTGATTTGATAATGTATGAAAGGGGAGGGGGAGGTCATGATTATGGATGTTGGATGATGTAAAGAAATGAAATATAATTATTGTTATCATTATCATTATTATCAATAGTATAAATTATTTAACATTTTATTGTAAAAGGGAAATTAAATCGTAGGGAAACACCACACACACACACACCCAACACACCACCCCAACACCACACACCAACACACACCAAACCCCACAAAAACACACACAACAACACACACAAACACACAACACAAAACACAAAAACACACACCACAACACACCCACACACAACACACCCCCACAACACAATTTTTCCCCCCAAGGGCAGCAACGCTAATTCTCCCTTGTTTACGCTCACTCTCCTAATAATCACTGGACAGGGTCACCACAACCCCATGGCTCACCCTCCTCTGTCACCCTCATTGTGCTTCTCAGCCCCGGAAAAACCTTTTTCTAACTCTCTCTCCTCTCTCTCTCTTCTCCTCTCTCTCTCTCTCTCTCTCTCTCTCTCTCTCTCTCTCTTCCTCTTCCTCTCTTTTCTCCCCTTTCTCCCTCTCCCCTCTTCTCTCTCTCTCTCTCTCTTCTCTCTCTCTCTCTCTCTCTCTCTCTCTCTCTCTCTCTCTCTCTTTTCTCTCTCTCTCTCTTCTCTCTCTCTCTCTCTCTCTCTCTCTCCCCCTTTCTCTCTCTCTCTCTCTCCCCTCTCTCTCTTTTCCCCTCTCTCTCTCTCCCCCTCTCTCCTCTCTCTCTCTCTCTTCTTCTCTCTCTCCTCCTTCTTCTCTCTCTCTCTCTCTCTCTCTCCTCCCTCTCTCTTCTCTCTCTCTCTCTCGTTCTCTCTCTTTTCTCCTCGTTATTTGATGTTGCTTGAATTATTTTTGTCTCCTACTTTACTTTCCATCACGAATTTCAACGAAGGTCTTATTTTATTTGTCTTCTCAGGAAATATTAGTATCTTTGTACTTATGATCTATTGTTTGACGTCTATTTTTCCCTCAGTCGGCATTGCTTGCGGAATGATAATTAACTTAAATCATTAACATGTTAATTTGCTCTTTCCTCTTTTGTGCTCTGGCGCCGCCCTTGTCATCCCTTCCTCCCTCCCCTTCCTCTTTCCCCTTCCCTCCCCTTCCCTGCCCCTTCACCACACCCTTCCTCCCTCCCCTTCCCTGCCCCTTCACCACACCCTTCCGTCCGCCAGCCGCCCTTAGTGGAGGTGCCCGTCTGAGGACCCAAATAAGACACACCCTGATTCTATCGCGCGATCTAAGTGACGACCCTTTGTCCGAGATAGCAACTTAGGGGAAAGAGGATTGAGAGCAGGAACAGAGACAGGGCTGGTCGGTACTTCATATTGCCACGTAAGAGTTTATTCATATTTTCAGCTATTGTCATTTTCCTTCTTGTATCCATACACAGAAACATGGCTGAAAGCAGGGGTTTTACACACACAAAGAAAAGTTGTGTGTATTCCAGCCCCTTGTTTGTTTCACAGCTGCATGCATTGATTTCTTTGCTCAGTGGAGGACCGCCTTTCGTCTTGACCGATTGCAACAGAGGCAGCCGCCATTGTCGTTTAGTTTGTCTTATTCTGTCAAAGAGGTAACCACACAATGCCATGGGCTAACGATAGGTCTTGTTCCCTGTACAATAGGGGATTCATAATCATTTTCAAATATGGTGATCTGCTTGTGTGTGTGTGTGTGTGTGTGTCGAAGTATTTCTCGGATAATCTTTAAATCGCTGAACTTGTGCTCCTTCATCAACAATAAAAGATGTGCGGCTTAGCATGATTTACGTTCCCTTAACACCGCATACAGTGTTTTGCCCCGATACAGGGTGCGGCACAATGATCGGACATGGCTTGATATGGGTGAAAAATTGCATAGCTCGCAATTTCTGTAATCAGAATTAATAATGATTAGTTCCTGCACGTTAGTCTTCATCCTTCATGCCTCACTGTTTTCTTCCTTCCTGCTGAGCCGCACCTTCTACGGAACCAGCGTGTCAGAGGAGACATTGGGGGGGGGGGGGGGGGCTACCTTGATGGAAGTCTAGGGATGGAGTGATGGGCGGGTGGGGTGGGGGGGGGGTACAGTTTCTGAGCCTATACGATAATTATGGTTTCTCACCTACAGGGATAAACCGGTAACCTTTCAGCCTACCTCGGCTTATTATACGTTTTAGCATTTCAAATCAGTGAAAAGCCTCGGAGGTGGAGGTGAGGTAACAGGTCTCCCTCGCTGGGTCTTCCCTCGGCTGGGAGATGCTACCGAGAAAGTTATTGGCCATGTGTTTACTTTCTCCTCCGAACCAGCATCAGCGTCTTGGAGAACCTTACTCGCAGCTTCGTCTGGTCATTGCGGGAGAAAATCAAGAATTATAATCTTGCAGCTTTCTTTTTTCATTTGGCCATCAGTGGAGTAAGGTGTTATTACGTGCAAAAAAAAATATTCATTCGAAAACTCATTCTTATATTTTTATTTCGAAAGTGTAGACACGTCAGTTTTGGTATTCCATTCTGGTTGTTCGACGCTGATGCCAGTTTTTATGTCAGTGCGATTGTTATAAGTATGAGACTTAGAATTATTGCATAGTATTTGACATTTTGAGAGAGAGGAAGAAAAACTATAAAGTGATGTACTTGGATGTTGTGATGGAAGCCTCCCGTGGGTAACAACCTTGGTATGAGACTCAGAATTATTGTATAGTAGACCTATTCGACATTTTGAGTGAGATATTTATTGCATAGTAGGCCTATTCGACATTTTGAGTAAGAAAAAATACTGTATAAAGTGATTTAGTTGAGTGTTGTG
>JACEEZ010003836.1:97500-102500 GCA_016584305.1 Chionoecetes opilio
TGTGTGTGTGTGTGTGTGTGTGTGTGTGTGTACAGTCCCGTGTGGTCAGTTGGCGCACCTACATCAACAGTTTTCCCAATTGTCTTCATAACCCCAAGCGGCTTCGTATGTTAACTCTATATCATCAGTACTATTCTACAACCACTGAAGTGTTGAGAGAGAGAGAGAGAAGAGAGAAGAGAGAGAGAGAGAGAGAGAGAGAGAGAGAGAGAGAGAGAGAGAGAGCGTTTGTGTGTGTGTTAGCGTGTAGCGTGAAGAGTGCACTATAATAGAGTAATATTTACTGTAAGGAAAATTATGATCCTGGTTCTGTGTATAGATTCAAGGTCAGAATAGCATCTCTCTCTCTCTCTCTCTCTCTCTCTCTCTCTCTCTCTCTTCTCTCTCCGTCTCTCTCTCCTCTCCTCTCCCTCTCTCTCTCTCTCTCCTCTCCTCTCCTCTCTCTCTCTCTCTCTCTCTCCTCTCTCTCTCTCTCATACACACACACACACACACACACAGCTGTAAAAGGGCGGACTCACTCACTCACTCGGTAGAGGCAGCCCCGTGGCGTTACATGGGCACTAACAAACAACCAGGCACTCCCCCCCCTCCCTCTTCCGCCTCTTTTACCCCTCTCAGGCTCCCGCGTCAGCCCCAGCACCGTGTTTGGGACACCTGCCCACGTCAGGAGGAGGCACAGGCGAGATCGTGGAGCTTAGTACGCATGAGCGAATTCTCAAGTTGAACCTTCACGGCCAGCTCTGATCACCTACCCTTTATGGGCTAAATCTTGACTTGCCTCGCCTACTGGCTGGCTTGTGTCTGGTTTAAGAGACGCCAAACTGATCTCATTAGCTACCTCTGTCCTCGTGCTTTTCTTCTCGTATAGGGAAATTATATACCATGAAATTTATTTACTCATGTGTCGTGTATATAATGTTTACGTCGTCCTAATTAAGTTTAATTCGCTATTCGAAGTGTATCGTTGCCATTCAGTTTATAAAGGATTTACTTGTTTGGTAACAAGTCGATGTGGTGTTTGCAAAGTTACTTTCTGCTCAAGGCACTTCTTGTTTGCCATCAAGTGATGTTCGGACATCTACATGGTCCTCATTAGCCACTGCAATTTTCATGGTATCATTCTGTAACAAGAGAAGTATGATATATATATATGTGTGTATGTTTGTGTGTGTGTGTGTGTGTGTGTGTGTGTCTGTGTGGTGTGTGTGTGTGTGTGTGTGTGTGTGTGTGTGTGTGTGTGTGTGTGTGTGTGTGTGTGTGTGTGTGTGTGTGTGTGTGTGCGCATCATATGCAATACAATACTAGAGTTGATTTATCAATTACAAACACCATATTTGTGAATATAAATGACGATAGAATAACAAAAGGGAAACAAAATTTAATTGTGTTGAGCCTTGAAGTCTTGTCGTTACAGCGTATAAAATCTCCTTCTGTGTCTGTGTAATGGCGTATCTCTGCCTCATCTTAAGTGGGCCATTTACATATGCCCACCAAGGTCTTGGCTCCTTGGCAGTGTTGTCTTGTTCATCCCTCATTACCCTGATCCGCGGTGCTGTGCCATAAGCGCGTCTGTCTGTCCCTGCGCGGAGGTACACCTGCTCCGCCGCCCCTGCCATGCCCGCCTGCAGGAGGTGCGCCGCAGGGAGGCTCGGGGAGACAGTGATTATTGCATGGCCTTGAGTGCGGCCAGGCGTGTAGAGGAGACCATGTATGGCCCCCTGAGACTCCTTCTTTACCGGCGCTACCATCACCACCACCTATGCGTATATCACCACCATCGCCTCTAACAAAAACAACAACAAACATCCCTCAATGTGCCGCCAAACCAACAATTACTGCCATTAAGCCGCCTGCCACCACCACGCCAGGCTGACCGCCGCCACGCCACCTCACTCAAACTTTGCATCGCCATTCTTTAGATTGACCTCCACTGCCATTAATTGCACCTTGACTAAACATGGTGTTTGCCCCCACCGAATCCCCCCCCCCCCCTCTCTCTCTTTCAAGTGATGCCACAATCACCTATCATCACCACCACCACCACCATCGCCACCACCACCACCACCACCACATTAGCGGCTACCAATGAAATATCCAGGAAAAAAAATACTTTCCACTTTAACGTAAATGCAGTCACATCCGCACTTGGTATTTCCTTTTTTTTACTCAAGTGTTTTTTTGATCATGCAATGCAGATTATGCCCTAACTTGGATATAACCTACCACCCTACCACTATAACCACCACTACCACCACCACCACGACCACCACTACCACCACCACCACCACCACCACCACCACCACCACCACCACCACCACCACCACCACCACCACCACCACCACCACCACCCACCACACCACTGCATTCCTGAAGGCGTCTGGGCGGGGAGGGTGGCGTGACCGAGGGAGTGTGAAGGTCATATTGACACAAAACACAATATAAAGGTGATAGAATAAGACGCCCTTGTGCCGCCCGGGATAATGGAACCAAGGCAGCATGACGGAGGGCCGAGGGCAGGGCTATTAGGGCGTTGCTAGTGGTTAGTTTACAGGGAAAATACTAGTCATTTGTATACGATAAAGTGTGATGTTTACTGAGATTCAAGGTGAAGAATATCGGATCGGATTACATTGACGATTACTGGACTTAACCCCTTGAGACCCAGAGCGTAATGTCCATTTTAATTTGGCTACCATTAGACGATTTTTAGTGAATATAAGCAATATTATATAGATTTGACCTGTTTAGTATATTTGTCCACTAACTAGTTTGGTATTATTCAGTTACTTTTCGTAATTGTATGGCTAACAACATACAATTTTATATAACAAAGGAAAGATCTGGGGGTTAAGGGGTTAACAGGTTATGGGTTTGAAATAACTGATAAATAGAATGATAAATATCGTCGGGTTGTGTGTCAGGATTTTGTTGCATGTCTTTCTGCATTCCAGCGTTACTTGCTGGACGTTGGCCTCCACGAAAAAAAACACCTAAAAAAAGGTGATAATATTTATTAGGAATTTGATACAAAAGTCTATTAATGGAATATCGAACAATATTCTCCACTTAAAGTATAATCTTATATCTTTACTCTTTCTCAGTGTCTTTTTTCTACTGCCCAAATCGATTGCACTCTATTTTAAAATCAAAGTGTCACTAATAGTTATCCTGAATGCCTCATATTTCATCGTGTGTGTGTGTGTGTGTGTGTGTGTGGGTGTGTGTGTGTGTGTGTGTGTGTGTTGTGTGTGTGTGTGTGTGTGTGCGTGTGTGCGTGTGTGTGGTTGTCCTTTTTTTCAGTCAAGTCCATTACAGCGCCAGGCCGAGGGTGCCGTGTGTGGCCACCACCCAGGAGCCAAGATTGCTACGTCCCTCTGCCCTTGGTTGTGTTTGATCCCGGGGAATTTCTTTTTTTCGACTGGTGATGAATTAAGAAGCATTGAAGGCTGGAGTCATTGTGTGTCCGTCTATATGAAAGAGAAACTAAATATGATCGAAACAAAGAATCTGAGGAAGGGAAGAGGGAAGGAGGAAAAAGGCAGGGAGTGAATGGAAGAGGGAAGAAGGAAGAAGGAAGGTGGGAAGGGTGGGATAAGAGAAAGGAAGGAGAGTGGTATAAGTAAACGTGGGTGTCATGGCTGATGGGTGTGAGAGTAATGAGTGATGGATCATTCCCTAGTGACCCAGTGTGACCCTATAAGACAACGATGACTAAAGATACCATGGTGTGACCTAGATCAGAGTCACTTCTTGATACGACGAGGATCAAGATGAGTGGCGAATCTGAACTGACCCGCATGTCCTTTGGGGTTAACTTAGAGAACAGGTCAACTGATGCCACCTGGATATAATAATAATAATGATAATAAAATTTTCACCCTAAGGCATACAGGAAAAAAACCATAACATACAGACATGAGAGAGTGAACTTAAGTATTAAAGCAAATAAAATATAATATATACATGTGGGCAATAAGTGCGGCTCATATTATCAGGACTCTTAACTTGACATTGAGTTTTTAGGCCACACGTCAAGAACACACGCCGTGACTTTCAAAATGGAGAGTTCGAATAGGGTGATGAATGGGTTACCTCATAGGGCACACACCACGTACTATCGGTAATGTTTTCGTGGGGTGACGTGAGTGATGCCATAGGGAGATAGCGAAGGTGAAAGGGTGTGAGCCTGTTAACCTGGTTTTGAGGAATTATGTGAAGAGCTGAGGAAAGACTAGGTGATAAGAGCTTGGGGGGGTTAGGACTGGACTCTTAGGTAGGAACTCTTAGGACTTAGTTAGGTTAGGACTCTTGTGTACTCGTAAAAGAGGTAAAGTACTGGGTGTGGCTAAAGAAATGTATTATATTAGTGGTGTACCAGAGGAGAAGAATGCCTGGTTAATTAGCATATAATAGAGTATAATACAACCCACCCATTGTTACAGGTGTCCATTTGCATCCTTTTTTGCATCCTCTTGATTTTTTTTACGTCCTCATTACCATTTTCCAACCCTTCCACATGCAAACCAGGGGGCTAAATGCAGGTGGTACAGGTGTGGGCCGTGCAGGTGTGCCCCCCCTGCCTCCCTGCCTCCCTACCCCTGCCCCTGGTCACCTTGAGGCACGGGCAATCACCATACCTGCGCCGCCTCGTGTGGACGCATCAAAAAAATTCCAGCAACCTTTTAGCTTTCACGATGTTTTATTTGACAAACACAATTTAAGGAACTCTTTGTGGACTCCTGGACGCGAGTGTTTGGGGCGGGAGTGAGTGTAGACTAACTAGGGCACAAATATTGAACAACGTGGGATTGGGGGATTGGTGTAGGGTGAGGGGGGGTGAGGGGGGTGAGGGAGTCAAGCAGAGGAGTGAGTGGGGGGAGTGCAGGGAGTGTTAGGTGCCCAAGGTCGCCGTTGGAACACCTTGCATTCTCACGTTTAGCAACAGGTTCATATGAATCGCATCTTAAAAAAACTGGAAAAAATGAGGATGTCAACAC
>JACEEZ010003836.1:110000-182500 GCA_016584305.1 Chionoecetes opilio
AGAGAGAGAGAGAGAAAGAGAGAGAGAAGAAAAAAAAAAAGAAAAAAAACTAACATACCTCGAATAATGCTCAGTTCTGCTAGTTATACTTAAACTAAAAAAATAAATTAACGCATGGAAACAAGTGCTTTATTTTACTATCCTTGAGACCAAACCACCGCCTGCATAATACATAACCTCCTCCCACACTGCGGTTTGTTAATTACTAATCGCCTTATGAGAAACATTCCACTCTAATGACCTTATCCTCTCATACATCCACCTGAAAATAAGAGTTGGAGGAGTTATAACGCCGCCCATTTGTTATTGTGCGTCGTGGTGGAAGGGCGGGAACTGTGGGCGGTGTGGGGGCGTGAGGCCAGGGGCGTTGTGGTCTTTGTGAGGGTGGTGGAGGGCCAGAGGTGTTACTTTTGTGGTGGACGATGGCTTGGTGGAAGTGGAAGTGGTGGTGATGGTGGTTGTGGTATTCCGAAGGTGTTATGGTATGTATATTTTGTTTTATATTTCCAATGTATTATCTTTTCTATTCTCTCTCTCTCTCTCTCTCTCTCTCTCTCTCTCTCTCTCTCTCTCTCTCTCTCTCTCTCTCTCTCTCTCTCTCTCTCTCTCTCTCTCTCTCTCTCTCTCTCTCTCTCTCTCTCTCTCTCTCTCTCTCGGTTATTAAGTGGAAGTCAAGGCGATGGAGTGAGCACTGAGGCAGGTGGAAGTGGATGTGGAGTGGTGGTTCAGCATCTCCAATGCAGAGGTCGATCTTTAGGGTGGATTATATAAATGTTTTAAGTCTCCACAGAATGACTTGTGTCTTCCTTGTTTTGTGAGTCAATTTCGTGAAGAAAATCGCGTGAGGAGAAAAAGGTGTTTGAGTTTTTTCATTCTTTCATTCTTTCTTTCTTCGGTTTATTTGTACTCTGGCCTAAAGATCTTCCTTCCTGTTCACACACACACACACACACACACACACACGAAACGGGGAGAGAGAGAGAGAGAGAGAGAGAGAGAGAGAGAGAGAGAGAGAGAGAGAGAGAGAGAGAGAGAGAGAGAGAGAGAGAGAGAGAGAGAGAGAGAGAGAGTACAGCAGCATATAATTGGATGCACATACTGAAAAGACACGAGCGAGAAGGCGGAAGTCAGAGTAATTAATGAACGCCAGATGGAAAGCAGGAATAAAGCAGAATCATCCACCCTTATCATTAGTGGATTAGTGGAGACACCCGTGAGTGGACACCTTTATGCGCAGGTGAGAACTCCACCACCAAGACCAACACCACCACGGTTGAATAAGAATCGAAGGACGTCACTTCAAGTTTGTTTTGTGCCCTTGTTGGTATCCGCTATGCCGCAGGACTTTTAAAAAGAGGAAGTGGAGGAGAGATAAGGAAGGAAGGGGCGGGGGCGTGATCCTCTGACCCACCACCCACGCCCACCTCACCACAGAATTCCTTGCCCCAGGATATCCACCCCCCCACATTCCCCCCCGCCCCGCCCTGCGCCTATACCACCGTTACCACCTCTGCCGCCCCACCTTCCCCTTCCCCTCCCTCCCTTGCTGCTGTCGTTTGGCCGCCTATATGTTGTTTTCGTTCCAGAGAGATGGTGTATGCTCTCTCTCTCTCTCTCTCTCTCTCTCTCTCTCTCTCTCTCTCTCTTCTCTCTCTTTTTCCTCTCTCTCTCTCTCTCTCTCTATCTCTCTCCTCTCTCTCTCTCTCTCTCTCTCTCTCTCTCTCTCTCTCTCTCTCTCTCACATTTACCAATTTTCAAGGGGACGGACGGTGTTTATATCAAACGCAAAAATTATCAAGATTGAAAGATGGAAGTTGTAATAAAGTATTAGTAGTAAAAGTGGTGACGGTAATGGTGGTAGTAGAAAAATTTGGAAATAATGATGATGGTGATAATGACAACAATAATGATGAAAACAAACAACAATAATGCTAATGATGATAATGATAAAAGTTCAAAATGACGAAACCTATAAATATTGGTTAATTTCAGTTGATTCATGATAACTAATGAAATTAATGGCCAGAATTATTTATTTTTTAATTGTGTAAATTTGATGTATTTTTTCACGTAACAATGAAAAATAATGATAGTATTAACACATCATCAGATACACAAAACAGAGTCTAATAAGGAAAGGAAGACAAAGAATAAAGGAAAATCCAGTCAAACCGATGATTGAGAGCAACTAAAATTACACAGAGAAACGGAAGGGGAGGAAGAAACAAGAGAAAAAACGAGTGAAGAATGGAGGGACTGCAGGGAAGGCAAAGATTTACGAGACACAAGCGTATGGAAGCGGAAAAATATGACGGAAGAGAAAGTCAGGAAGAAACTAAAGAAGGTGAAATGTTGCGTAATTGAGAGAGAGAGAGAGAGAGAGAGAGAGAGAGAGAGAGAAGAGAGAGAGAGAAGGAGAGAGAGAGAGAGAGAGAGAGGAGAGAGAGAGAGAAGTAAGACAGAGAGGATAAGGAGACAAAGCAAGACTCCGATTGCATCATACAGACGGACAGTGATGCAGTCAGTTAGTGTTTACCTTTAGCTAATGCCTGTACTTGCCCATTCACAGGCACGCATCTCTTGGGTCCACGTCCGCTGAGAGAGAGAGAGAGAGAGAGAGAGAGAGAGAGAGAGAGAGAGAGAGGAGAAGAGAGAGAGAGAGAGAGAGAGAGAGAGAGAGAGAGAGAGGATAGGGGTTGATGCGCTAATTACAGTATATCTATCATCAGTATCTTTCTTATCGGGTGGGCATGGGGTGTTCGGCGGCCATTAGAGGACCAGTGACCTCTCAGCGTCCCGCCAAGAGATCGGACCTGCCATCACACACACGGGAATTAAAAAAAAGTCAGGTCACACTCCCCCGTAAATCTGACCTCGCTCATGAGTGTGGAATGAGTCACTGTTCCGTTAATGTATGATTGTCTGCTGCTAAACCAATAAATGACACGCTCTCTCTCTCTCTCTCTCTCTCTCTCTCTCTCTCTCTCTCTCTCTCTCTCTCTCTCTCTCTCTCTCTCTCTCTCTCTCTCTCTCTCTCTCTCTCTCTCTCTCTCTCTCCTCGATATCACGCAAAGCAAAATGACCTGAGTTTTTTTTTTTTTTTTTTTTTTCCTTCTTTTTTTCATCGTCTCTCTCTCTCGATCCTTGACATTCCTTAACTTTCCTGGAGCGCCAAATTCCGTGGAAAGGCCGTGACGCGCTGACCCCGATGACCTGGCTTGACCCGCAGGACCCAGAGGACAGTCAGGTCGCTCCCATCCTGAGCTGTTTCGTGGAGACGCCGGCTGGTCACTGGTCAATCATCCCGTATTTGTCATAAGAGGAAATCGAAACAAACACATTTCCCTTTTTTTATTTTCAGGATAATAACTTGGGTTCTGTGTGCTGGGGAGAGAGAGAGAGAGAGAGAGAGAGAGAGAGAGAGAGAGAGAGAGAGAGAGAGAGAGAGAGAGAGAGAGAGAGAGTAAACAAGAGAGGCTGTAGTCTGCTCTAAGCTACACAGAGGGGCTGCGTGAGACGTGCGGACAATAGGGACGATACATCAAAGCTCTCATACTCTGCTTATCGGCCCAGATCTTGGCTTTCTGTAAGGGCGGGGATGACGGAGGAGGGAGAGAGATGATGGGAGGAAGAAGAAAGATAGGGGGTGGAGAGGGAGAGAGTAAGGATGGGGGAGGAAGTCGCTTGAAGCCAAAGAGAGAATGAGTATTTGAGGGAGAGTGGTGGGAGAGGGAGGTTGGGAGAGTGGTGGGAGAGGGAGGAGGGAGTGTGGTCGGCGGAGTTTAGATTAATGGAGTAATCATAGGTTGATTGTGGCCGACTAGTGATCATTGACAGGGAGGTTTGAGGGGGAAAGAACAGTTGTTTTCCTCCTGCGGTCAACTGGCGGACAAGACGCCTCGCCTCGCCTCGCCATTCCATGTTATACCGAGATTTCTGAAACCGGTGTACTTAAGGAAAAAAAAGATTGCTCCGTTGGCTTGTTCGGCACACACACACACACACACACACACACACACACACACACACACACACACACACACACACACACACACACACACACACACGCGCACACACACACACACACACACACACACACACACACACACACACACACACACACACACACACACACACACACACACACACACACACACACATCTAGGCAGCGTCCTGACGGGTGTCGTGGCGGAAATACCATTCAGGTGATACATATCTTGAAGGATTTAGTTCATGGTTTATTCAAGTAACGATTCATGAACTAGGATCCTTCGTCTTCAGAATTTAAAACAGTAAAACAATATACGTAAAACACCGAGGCCGATCAAGGAAGGGAGGTGAAATTGACGGGAGGAAAGGTATGGGGAGTTTTCAAAGCTAAGCCGCCAGATGTCTCTCGCGCATCTCACTTCCTCTGCCCTTTGAGCGTGAATGATCTATCATTTATCGTAAATTCCCTGTACTTTTTCGGGACATATCAGAATTACCCTTCAATACAACAACTGAAACAGTTCTTAATAAAAAATGTAGTTTATTATTTTATTTGTGAGCACTTGGTGAAAATATTGGCAAAACAATTGAATACTTGAAAACTCAATCTTTAAAAATCGTCTTTTCATGAAAATACGCAAGTTGAAGCAGAATGAGGCTTCAGGAAATATCTACTTGTATGTAAGCATTCACTGAGTACCTATTTTGGGTGTATATGTCTCTCTTACGACGAACATTTAACCAAGACAGAGTGTGGCGTTCAGCATCTCCACAGAAACCATCCCGCTGGCAGGATCTGCTATCACCCACTTTCCTGTTGACACGACACGGGGATGGACAGCTCAGCGCCGCCGCTCCCTTACCTCACGGCCCATATCTCTGATACTCCTAACTTCTCAATACCAGAGGCTGTCATCCTATAACTATCATCATCCGCTTATCTCATCACACTCTCTATCCTCTACTGGAATATTCGTGGCATCCGCTCCCACATACCGTTTCCCACATAAAGGAGTCTCCTTATTTCACCTGCTTTGTGAAATTCCCCTATTTGTGTATAGTCCTCCTGCTTTGACTGTGACTTTGTGTTGTTGGGGCGGATCGGAGTGGCGCGTGTAGTTACGTGACAGACGTGCAGTCACTATTGTACTGTGGGTAGTAGTAGTTTGCGTAATAAAGCCGTGCACAGCAGTAAATGTCTCCTTGCAGTCCTTCCCGTCTCCTCCATAGCCCTGGAGGAGACGGGCTATGGAGTGGGTGATCATGATTGATCACCCACTGATCAGTGGGGGGTTGCCCCCCCCCCACCTCCTTCGTTACAATAGGATAAACCAGAGGACATAGGGTATTCAGAGAGAAGGGTTGGTTGATTGATTCAGAGGGAAGGACATTGAGGTGGATCGAGGGGGCGGCGGAGCTCTCGCATGTAAACAAACGCTTTCAACTGTCTTCCATCCCGTACTGTTCTCGAGTTGCCAAGCACTTAAAATTACTTCTTGGTTAAATGTTCGTCGCAAGACAGACAGACACACCCAAAATAGGTACTCAGTGAATGCTTACATACAGGTAGATATTTCCTGAAGCCTCATTCTGCTTGAACTTTGCGTTTATTCATGAAAAGACGATTTTTTTAAATTGAGTTTTCAAGTATTCAATTGTTTTGCCAATATTTTCACCAAGTGCTCACAAATAAAATGATAAACTACATTTTTTATTAGGAACTGTTTCAGTTGTTGTATTGAAGAGTAATTCTGATATGTCCCGAAAAAGCACAGGGAATTTACGGTAAATGATAGATCATTCACGCTCAAAGGACAGTGGATATGACAGCGCGAGAAACAGGCTTGAGCGTGAGCTTATTAGAAAACTCCCCATTAGTGACGGGAAGCGACTTTTTTTTTTTTTTGTGTGTGTGTGTGTGTGTGTGTGTGTGTGTGTGTGTGTGTGTGTTCAGGGGGTGTCGAGGTGTTCATTGGAGAGTGGAGTGGCTCGAAACTTGAAAGACCCGCCGGTTTGGTCATTCAAGTCACGGTACAAGAGTTCCATCTGAATGATTCCAAGAAACAAATGGATAAGTGACCCTGTAAGTCAGAAAATCTTATGGCCTCGAATGTCCAGTTTTATATTCGTTTTCGATGTTTTTTTTTTTTTTTCTTTTTTTGCCCGGTGTTATTGAGTGTGCACTGCCATAGCTCTGCCGAAACCCATCATCCACCACTGCTTTTTACTGTGAAAGTGTTGTATTTGAACCGTTTTTACCACTTCCTAATATGTTACATTTTTCCCAGAATTCGTGCAGTATACTAGTAGATACCGTTTTGTGCTCCCTCTTCCTTATTTGCTGATCTGGCTCAGAGCTTTAATTATAATAGTAACATTAATTTTATTCTCACCCGAAGGCATACAAGCATAACAAAAACAGGAATGAACTTAAATTAAAACAATTTTAATCTAGAAAAAATGAATTATGCGTTGTTGCGGGGGCTGGAAGCTGGTGGTGGCCAGGCTGCTGCGGGAAGGTGAGGCTGCATGGCTGCCCGCCGACCCCTGCAGCCTCGGCCATGACTGGTACACTGGTAGGTGAATATACCGTGACCTCTCAAATCTTTGCCTGCGGGAACTCATACGAATAATTCAATATGAGAAGCCGCCTGATTGTGTGTGTGTGTGTTAAGTGCACAGTGAATACCCCCTTAAGGCTTTCTATGCTGAGAGATAACTGTTAAGCCGCAGTTGAACGTCCATTTACCTGCTAGGTGATTTTACCTTATCAGGCACTCCGATGACGCATGCCATAAGGGAAGATATGTATGAAGGACTTATACAGAGCAGGCGTCTATTAAAGCGTGTTTCATTCACCTTTACAAGAGTTCTTTTCCTGATCCTCTTTCATGAGAACAGGATCTGATTGCCTTGCCGCGTGGCTCCTTAGGGGTGGCTAAGGGGCTAAGGAGTGCAGGTCGTGTAGCGGCAGGCAGGTGTACGACGCCCCTCACCTGGCCGTCTTGGTCCTGCTTGGGCCGGTAGTGCAGGGTAATGAATACTTAACCGGACCTGCCTTAAATAGTGCCTGGTGCGAGGCAGACCGTGACCCTCATCTCCTCTTCTATTTCGGCGAAGTACAAGTATACCAGAATTATTTTAGCCTCCCTTTTCTTCTCCCAAGCCCTTCTATATCAACTCTTTTACGCCCTCATTTTCCACAGCTTTATCTTTATCCTCCTCACAGCCGCAGAAGTATTACTGAGCCGCACAAGACAACCTTCGCTTGCACCTGCCCATGCTCGTCCATTTATTTATATAACCTGTAATTAGGGTCCCCTAGGTATTCATTCCTAGGATACACTTGGATGACCTATTACACCGGCAACCTTGTTACCTAACTCATATTTACCAGCACCACTGTAAGCGATCTGATGCCGCTCGAAACAATTACTCTCTCTCTCTCTCTCTCTCTCTCTCTCTCTCTCTCTCTCTCTCTCTCTCTCTCTCTCTCTCTCTCTCTCTCTCTCTCTCTCTCTCTCTCTCTCTCTCTCTCTCTCTCTCTCTCTCTCTCTTTCTCTCTCTCTCTCTCTCTGTGTGTGAATGGCTAGAATAGCTCCCTAATGCTTCATATATATGATCCTGATCCCTTTTCAGCTAATCGTGTTTCGCGAACTGCATTCTTCATTAGAAATTAATTATCCTCCTCCTCTGCTCTTACCCCTCAGGCCCTGCGCTCTTCTTCAACTGCCCATCTATTTTAATTTCCTATCTATTCTACTTACTCTTTCATGTTCGTAATTATGTAGCCTTGTGCTCCAGTGCTCGCCCATCCCTCCCCTGCTCGCTTGCCCTCTATCTCACGTGATATAATGACCTGCTTCATATCATTACCGATAATTCATTTTCTGTTCTTTTAATTCGCGACGATCATGTGAGACAGTTATTGCCCCATCAATTCACTTCAATTCATTTCATTTCTATAGGTAACTAGTGGGTGGAATGCGATGGGTTCCTTTTATTTCATGTGGGTTCAGGGGAGGCTCGGCTGGTAAGGTAAATATTGGGTGTCGGGTATTCGCCTGCTGAAGTATTTGCTCATCAGTCTGCAATGAAAAAGTCTGGGGGCAAGATTGGCTGATTGAATGATTGAGTATACTTAAACCTCACAGGAGATATTGTATTTACCTTGTGGGTACGTAAGCGTAGCGCGCCTGCTGGCATGAGGGTTGGCGGCCTTAGACCATAATGGCGAGTCTGTGTGTTGTAATCCCTTGCCCGATGCAGACTATGGGTGGGTCTCCTCTCACGCTGGGGTCACGTAGCAGAAAATTGGTACAGACCTGAGTCGTGGTGCTGCGAACTCGCAATCTGGAAGGCCAGCAACCTTCACCTGTGTGTCATTCACCCACGGTCTTGCACACGCGAGCAGAACTCGCGATTGCCAACTCTTACCCTCCCAAAAAGAGCTTAGAGCTCATAGTAACCGATCTTTGGGTAATTCTAGGACCTTACACACCACACACGACCCATCAAGGAGGACACTAACAACCTTTGATGTCAGCGGATTCCACCCCGTCCTCCTGTACAGCAGAAGGTGGCGCAGGCGATCAGACACGGGCTGTGTATGTGCAGCAGCAGCAGCAGCAGCAGCAGCAGCAGCAAAAACAACAACAGTTTTTGTAGCGCCGTCATCACATCGAATACCTGTGTTTAGATACCATTTGTTCATGGTTAGAAAGAGCCGCAGTAAATGAATTTTCACTCAAATGTAGTCTTGTGAGTTCGTTGTGTACGGAGCAAAGACACATAAGACGTGCTGTTTGAGTCTTGCGGTTGCCAGACTTCATAGCAAATATGTCTTTGCATAGGATTCAAACTAGTGGAAGCTACCAGCATATTGTTTTTCTGCTCTAATATTAGACTTGAGACGCTATTAGATATTCCCGAAAAAGTAACACAAGGATAATCATTTATGCCCATTATGTAATTCAGTGTCCAAAAAGGAGCTCACAACACTCATTAGGCCTGAGCCAAACCTGATCAACTCCTATACTAATATTCTCACCTGCAAATTATCTCATACCAAAACATGTTTGAAGATTAATTAACATATACTTAGAATAGAGATACAGTGCAAAAAAACCAGATTACTTACATTTACACGTACTGTATCATGAAGCTTCGTAAACATTACTGAAACCAGTATTACGCGCGTCAACACTGTATTAGAGCCTCGCCCTCCACTAGACTACACTTCCACTTCCACTAGACTTCTTCCCCTTAAGTTCATTTCCTTATGTATTTATATATATATATATATTTTCCTGTATGCCTTCGGGTGAAAATATAATAATAATAATCATTATTATTATTACTAGGTATCTGCTGTAGTGTCAAGTCCAAGGGCGGCTTTAGACTTACTAGAAGCTGCCTTATTGCGGACTAGTAAAGGAGACCAGCAACCCCCTCCCCCCTCTTCTACCCCCCCCCTCCCCCGCCACTGCTGGATTCAGAGACGCGTGAGTGACCTTATCTGGCCTCATCTCCCGCCCTGACCTCCTCCCCGGGGTTACTAGCACTGAGTCACAATAATTTAAAGTGAGTTAGCCGGCGACACGAGGATGATCTGATAACCCGAGACGCGTCCTGGTAAATGCGACTTTATCTCAAGTATTTAAATGGGAAGGAAATTATACTGAGAAGCTGCAAGGGGTGGAAGAGGCGGGCTGGGGGGGAGGGGGGCTTAGGGGGGGGTTGATGTATAGGGTACGTAGAGGAAGAAGGCGAAATGGACAGAGCGAAAAGAATTAAGAAGGGAATGGAATGTCTAACCGTCTAACGTGTGTATAGTTGAAAAAAATTAAGTCCGTCATCATTTCCCTTACAGAATTTTTTTTTTATTAATTAATTGCAGCCTTTAAATAGAAGCTGCATTTAAATCACAGTTGTTAGTATATAGATAGCAGTAGTAGTTATAATAGTAGTTTGTTTACATTGCAACTACCATCTATCAACTACCATCATCTGCTTGGTCAAAGTCCAGCGTCTAGCTAGCAGCTCTGCCCTGAATTCCCTGACTTGTATCTTCGTAACGTATCGGAGAGAAAGTGCGTGGGAAGGCGTGGGTGCGTGAGTGAGTTTTATCAAGAGGCGTGCGTGCGTGGGGGCGCGTGAGGTGAGAGTAGATGGTGAGGAATGGGAGCGCGGAGGGAGGGAAGGAGGGAGAGGAAATGAGATTGACTTCCAAAACGAATTATGGTGAAAAGTTTACTCTCTCTCTCTCTCTCTCTCTCTCTCTCTCTCTCTCTCTCTCTCTCTCTCTCTCTCTCTCTCTCTCTCTCTCTTTTTCACGTGCAATAATACAGGACTAGTGAGAGAAAGACTAGGAGATGAAAGGCGTGGAATTTCTCTGATCCATCAAAACACAAACAGGCACTACGCGTCAGCCTCACCGATAATATTTTTTCCCTCCATAAAAGCCATTGTTACCGTCATCCCCTGTAGGCCGGAAAGCAGGGCCCTTACCTCCCTGCCCCTTCCCCTGTAGCGATAAGACCCTAAAGACCTATCCTCCCTTCCTCACTCACTGTCCCTCTCCCTCCCTCTCACTTTCATCTCACTCCCTTCCCTTCTTTCTTTCTCCTTTTCACTCATTTCATTCTCTCAGTCACTCGCTCACTTCACTCTCTCCCTCCTGCTGTGTCCCTCTCTCCCTGTGTCCTCCACCCACGCGCCGTTCACCTCGAAGGATTACTGGTCCTTGATCCTCTCAGTGGGTCGCGGCACCTGGCTTTGTCTGACGCGCTGAGAAACCTCCACCTAGCGAGGATTAACCACCCGCCCCCTGCGCTGTTTACACTCTTCCTCCCAGCGTGCTAGATGCCAGGTTTAAGGTTTATACGCGTTCTCTAGCGTACTCTATTTTTTTTTCTGGGTGTACTATGTTAGCATGTGTTGCCAGGGCTCCAGATTTCTCAAGAGTTACGAGGTATTTGATATCCTCGTTAAGTTACGTATGTGTTGGCGGCTCCGTCTGCCAGTTCAGTTTTTGTCTTGTTCTTGTGTCTTATCAGCACTTCTCACCTTTGGGTTCCTGGACGTATTTTATGTTCTACCTGGCATTTCGTACTCATCCCATTTCTTGCCTCAGAATTTATGCTTTGATCCTGCTTCTCGATTGAAGTTCTCATTCCCTTACCTGTTTCCGATCAGACGACATTTCAGATCAAGGCCAACCACCAATCAAACTGCCAGCCTCCCACCACCTATCTGCCTCGCTCCTGCATCTTGTTAACCTATTGTTGCGGGATTTACGAAGTTTGACTCAGTAACTTGGATGAAAGACTCTCCTTGTTTACTTCACATGTCCACACAAAAAATAATTCTGGTCACTTGCTCACACAGGACGACACAGATCCTCCATATCTATATTCTTGTGCAACCGACTCATGTTTTTTTTCTACTATGGTCACTGCATCCTTAGGTCTCAAGTCTCTCCCCTGTCCCTGCAACCCTGCCATCACGCCCACTTCCCCTGTTTAAGCAGGATGCAAGGGGTATAGGAGGAGCCATAGCGTGCAGCCCTACCACTGCCTTCCTGCCGCGGTCCGTGCATCTCTTAACCCCTTCACGCCCAGATCTTTCCTTTGCCATATAAAATTGTCTGTTGTTAACCATAAAATTACGAAAAGTAACTTAGTATACCAAATTAGCTAGTGGAAAGGATACTAAACAGGTCATATCTATAAAACATTGCTTATATTAACTAAAAATCGTCTATATGGTACTCAAATTACAATGGAAATCACGTTTTGGGTCTCAAGGGGTTGAAACTGTGTACTCTAGATACCCACACCATTATTAACTAGTAAAAACAGAATTACCGTACTCTTTGTTGCGTCTCCTGAAGCATCACGTGTTTCATCTTGTTTAAGGGTATAGCATGACGGGGTAACCATGTCCCGGGATAGACTAATATGTGTAATAAATGTTTTGAGGCATCGGTGTTCCGGAGAGGCCATATTTTAGGGCGTTCGTGCCGGGAGCTATCGAGTACAGTACAGCATTAGCATATACGGAGGCTATCGCGTGCTTCATCGACGGCTCCCGCGACTACCGTAAGGTGCGGCCACAGTGCGAGAGTTCCTGCTGCTCGTTTTTTGAATTCTGAAGTCGTCTCAATTATGTTCTGACTATCAAGTGTGTGTGTGTGTGTGTGTGTGTGTGTGTGTGTGTGTGTGTGTGTGTGTGTGCGCGTGTGTGCGTGTGTGTGTGTGACTCATTTGGGTAGGTTATAGAGGAGCGGCGAGTCAGGTGAGCAGTGACGTCAGTAGTTCCGGAGAAGAGGTGACTCAGGTGACGCAGGTGACGCACAAGACAAGGCCGAAAGAGAGGTCGCGTCGTCCCCAAGCAGCCTATGATGACTAATGTGTGTGTGTGTGTGTGTGTGTACTATTGAGCCGATTTGTTACCGTTTCACAACTTTCTAACAAGGGAAGGAAGGTTAGCGGCACTCAGGGATTTATTAGCTTTGGTTGAGAATGTTATTACTTCCTGTCGGTAGGAGCGTTAAGCCAATCTCACCCTCTGGCAGGTGTTTGTTTTCCGGAGACTCAGACAGATCAGTGGCGCTAAATCCCTTGGCGGCGATTGGTCGAAGCGATAATCTTTTGGCCAATCAGTGATAGGTAAATTGTCGACTTAACTCCACTGAACGAAGAAGTGTAGAGAGAATTAATGGACATTGGGAAGGGCAAATAGGATAACGACGCACGAAATTGGCGGATTAAAAGGCCGAAAGGAACAAATAAGATAAGGTGGACGTAAATGATGCGTAAAAATATGAAATCCGTGGAAGCAGATTTCATCATTCTTCATTAAAACTAAATTAAATTATGGTCACGTTAATTTACATTTTCATTTGTTATCTCCTCCCTTTTTATTTATCGTTAACTCTTGTACGCATTCCTGAACTGCAGCACTTTCATCATCCCGTCTGAAAAGTATCCTTGTAATAAACTACTACCTGCATAGAGAAAGCAGCATAGATAAGTTGATACACAGATATAAATACAACACAGAGAATATATAGTGCTGCAGATGATCCGTATTTGATAGCTTCCTCCCGCACTCATTTACACTTAAAACGGCGATGACACAAAGAACAATACCACGAGATAGCGGCAGACGATCGTAGACGTGACAGTTTTCTCTTATCCTCGTAAACCCTCTGTTTGATTTTATAGTGTTCAGTCATCAGTCATCGGGAAAATGTGCTTGATTCGTTCACAATTTCAGCACTGTATCACCTCTTGAATGAACTAGTATGGCACTTTAGAGTATTTATGAAGTTTTAAAAGCAAACCACCGTGCTCTCTTATACTCTCATCCATTGTTTTACCTCATTTCCATCAGATTTGTAACATTATTTCATGCTTTCTATATATTTTTGTGTCACATACTCCGTATCCCAGTCTCTCTCTCTCTCTCTCTCTCTCTCTCTCTCTCTCTCTCTCTCTCTCTCTCTCTCTCTTCTCTCCTCTCTCTCTCTCTCTCTCCTCTCTCTCTCTCCCCCCCCCCCCCCCCCCCTCAGCACCTCATCCTCTCTCACATTCCTCCCCAGGATTTATATATATACCTGGCTGGACGCGGGACTGTCGAGACACTAATGGACCATCTTAGATATTTCCTTTTTGTTCTCACTTGTTAATGATTTTAGTGGCAAGGTGGCAGTGTTATCTCCTTGTACTTCTTCTTTCCTCCTCCTTCTCCTCCTTCTCCTCCCTCTTTCTCTTCCTCTGACCACGTAGGAGTAACCAAAGGGGTGGTCAAGTCAGGTCACATCCGGGAGTTGACCTGACGTGTGCTGGCCTGACGTGACTGACCTGACGTGACCTGACGAGGTTACGGCGAGTTAGTGGGGCGTGATGGTAGGATTCAAATGTGTATTTTCAACGCACGTAATGTTTTCAGCTTTGTTTCGTTTTGTCTTTGGTTTGCATTGTCATCCTTAAGCTTCACCCTGCCTCACCCTGTCATCACCCTGCCTCACCCTGTCTCCCCCTGCCTCACCCTGCCTTAATAACATAGGTGTCGGTGAGTTCAATTCTGTTCCCCATTGTGTGTGTCTGCATTATGAGCCGCGCGTTTGCCTGTGGTTTTGTATTTGACCTGTAATGCAAAGAAGAAAGGAGAATAGAAGTGCAGGTGAATAAATTACTACACATGCGCATTCTGACAGACAATTTTTTTTATTATTATGATGTATTGTTTCTTTTGAGTTTTGTTTTGATTTAAATGATCATCGGCTGTTGTGTATTAGTAGTTCTTTATTTGTGAGGAGAATAATGATGAAGATGAGTATTGTTAATCTCTCTCTCTCTCTCTCTCTCTCTCTCTCTCTCTCTCTCTCTCTCTCTCTCTCTCTCTCTCTCTCTCTCTCTCTCTCTCTCTCTCTCTCTCTCTCTTCTCTATCTCTCTTTGTTTCTATCTCTATCTCTTTCGTAAAACCTGTCTAGTCCCTTTGCGTTTATCAGTCAGAGCCTCGTACTCCCTCGTATATAAGAGAAAGGACTAAAATACCAGACGTAGTACCCTGGCAGTGCATTAGTCGGACGGGGGCTGCCTCACGGGCCCGGGGCGGCGCAGCGAGGGTGTGCGGTCACGCCTCACTGCGCTGACGAGGAGTTATCAAATGTTTTTCTCGTGCGCGCCGGTGAGAGAGAGGGAGAGGGAGAGAAGAGCAGACATTTATATATAAGTGTTATTTTATACTCTCTCTCTCTCTCTCTCTCTCTCTCTCTCTCTCTCTCTCTCTCTCTCTCTCTCTCTCTCTCTCTCTCTCTCTCTCTCTCTCTCTCTCTCTCTCTCTCTCTCTCTCTCTCATTTACACATAAGATTAGGGAAGGGACGTCGCAAGGTGAGCCAGTCGTTCAAATGAGCAAGGCTTCCTCCTCCTCCTCCTCCTCCAGGTCCTCCTCCTCCTCCTCCTCCTCCTCCTCCTCCTCCTCCTCTCCTCTCCTCCTCCTCCTCCTCCTCTCCTCCTCCTCCTTCTCCTCTTCCTCATCTCACGCCTTCATGTTTCTGAGAGTTGAATGATCGAAGCTTCCCAGCTTCGTCTCACGCACTTGTTGGTTTGCTTCTCCTGGCTTGTTTTTTCGTCAGTTTCGTGTCGTTGTCAAGGACGAGGAGAGTTGCACGTCGCGATCCTTGCCAAGAGAGAGAGAGAGAGAGAGAGAGAGAAGAGAGAGAGAGAAGAGAGAGAGAGAGCTTATTAGACCTTTTCTTTCACTACAATAAATAACTAGTTCAGGAGTTTTAGCTATGCATAATCAAAATATCTACGAATCTGAATATTTATCCCTATTTTTATACATTTTTCATTGATTTTTCTTAAGTTTCTCACCATTATCACTGTCCCTTTCATATGCTTCTCAATGGAGTGATGAATGAATTGGTTTGCATCATCGAGTTTACAGTTTACTCGTGTATTCTTCGGCAATTTATAAAACTCCATCAACCGTAAATCCATTGTTTTAGTGTCTTGTCGGGGGTATAGGTTTTTTTTTCTTTTTTTCACGTCATTATATTCGCGTGTTGTTAAGGAGTAGCATTGTCCGTCACTCAACGGGCCACTTTCCCTTCTGTTAATAGTAGGCATTGACGAAAGTAAAACTGCTGCTATTATGGCTGTTTTTTGTTTGTTCCCCCCTGCAGAGAGAGAGAGAGAGAGAGAGAGAGAGAGAGAGAGAGAGAGAGAGGAGAGAGAGCAGAGCAGAGAAGAAGAGAGAAGATGACGAGAGAGAGTAGACGAGAGAGAGGAGAGAGAGAGTAGAGGAGAGACGAGAGAGAGAGAGATGGAGTGAGTCATTGTAACTAGAGAAACACGAGAAAGCACAATCTTCTTACACACCTGTTATGAATTTTTCAATCCTCCCTACCACTATATCACACTGACGACGTTGCTTGAAGCAGCAATTTGTATTTGTTTGTTTCATTTTTAAAACACACACACACACACAACACACACACACACACACACACACACGCACACACACCACACACACACACACACACCACACACACACCACACACGCACACACGCACACACGCACACACACACACACACACACACCACACAACACCAACCCACACACCACCACCACACCACACGTCAAATAGATATTGTTTTTTGCAGTACCTATAACAAGGAATGTAACTGTTGAAACATTTTTTTGTATATACTTTCTGAACCTCAAGACAGTAGAATAAAGGGGAATGTTTTATATGATGATTTATTATATTTATTTGATGAGATACCATTCACAACATTTCTCAACAGGACTTTATTTAATTTCTCTTTGTTGTCTTCCGCAGGTATGTGTGGCGAGGGCGTGGCATCGTAACGCAGGTGAAGTAAAACAGAGGCAGGTTCCTCCCCCTTCGGTAGTTTTAGCGGCGTTCCGGCCGGTGGGGTCAAACGGGGGAGTGTTTTCTTCCTCGGTGACGCAATTCCGGATATGAAAGTTGTGGAAATTTTGTCAAGTGTGACGCCGTGATTCGGTATTCGCTAGAAAGATGGGAGTGACTTAAATACTCGAGGATGTCAGCATTTAAACTGTCATTGTTCCTCTACCATTGTTGGCCCTCGTTCCCCCTACCTGTTTCCCCAGCCCTCCGTTGGGATTAACTCATTTGAATTCCTCCCTCTCAGCCGATGAGTCGCTTCAATGATTAAGTCACCGTAACACTCAGCAGGTCGTCACGCGCTGCACTCACTGCCAATAACCTTCACCACATGACAGGCTGATACATTATTAAGTCTTGTATGAGTTGAATTCCAGAATCTTGAAAATATAATCCCAGTATATATTTTTATGGCGTGGGGAGGGAGGGAGGCTTTCATGCAGCTGGAGTGAGTCCTTAAAAAATTATATTGTGATATTTTTTTATTCATTTCATTAGAAAGTTTGTGTGGCTATGAATTTTGCAATGCTTAAGAGTTTTACGTAACGCCGCCGCAAAAGTTATATCTTCAATGTAAACGTGCTCACTTTCTCTTCCTGATGACAAATTACCCCGTTTGCCTCACACCAATATATTTATCGCTCAATGCATTCTTTCCTTTAGTAAAGTATTATGCGTACGTTACCTCAGTCCTGAAGGAGCTCGCCTAATTCTAAAGTCAGTTCCAAAGCCGATAACTTGCATTGCAGTGTTCATGTCATATATATTATATTACTCCTTTATAAGATTATGTGGGTTTATCTTTTGTTTTCGTTTTGAGGCAACAATATTTTAGCAGACAACATTTTCGTCCTAACTGTGTGTAACAAAGGTGTGTGTGTGTGTGTGTGTGTGTGTGTGTGTGTGTGTGTGTGGTGTGTGTGTGTGTGTGTGTGTGTGTGAGTGTGTGAGTGTGTGTGTGTGTGTGTGTGTGTGTGTGTGTGTGTGTGTGTGTGTGTGTGTGTGTGTGTGTGTGTGTGTGTGTGTGTGTGTGTGTGTGTGTGCGCCAAGAACGGAGATGTGTGGCAGTGCCCTTGTTTTTTTCTAGCCATATCTTTATTTATGTATGTTGTATTGGAGATGATTGACTGAAAGCGTGTGGTTAAGAGATAAGTGATGCCTCTATAGTCTATACTCTTGACACCAACAATATTTTTACGAACAACGCAAGTTACAGTTCTTTCTATTTCTAAACAATATTTTACAAGTTTTATGGAACGGCCTGTCTGTCAAAATAATTTACGTGAAACGTGGAATATACTTCGAGGTATGAATTATCCACTAAAGCTGAGAAAATACTCGCATTGTGTTTTCACGACAGTGTGAAACATATATTCTTTTTCGACAATTGGGGTCTTAACAAGAAGAAATAAAAGTCACGAAGCGTGCAGGAGAAGCATAATTTACAGTGTAACACTTAATTTGTTGAGGTTCACCCTTGAGTAGGCTTGGGCCCTTCACCTGAACTGGGCGGGGGGGGAGGGGGGGGCACCTGAACTACTCACCAGCGGACCATCACAGGGAAGAGGCAGCTAAACCAAAGACACCGCGCCCGCTCTTGTTAAGCTCATTACCCAACATATTCTCGCCTTCACCCCCCCCTCTCTCTCTCTCTCTCTCTCTCCCTCTCCTCTCTCTCTCCTCTCTCTCTCTCTCTCCTCTCTCTCTCTCTCTCTCTCTCTCCTCTCTCTCTCTCTCTCTCTCTCTCTCTCTCTCTCTCTCTCTCTGATATTGTTCTATCTTCAACTTTCTCTCATGTATCGCTTCCTCGCCACCTCTTTTCACCCTCCAGGATGTGCACCACACCTCCTATATACGCATCACGCCACAGCTCCTCGTATCCCTTCTTCTTACCCCGGATATAGTCGCCGCCGCCTCTATCCCGCCTCCCCTTTTCTCCTCCTTCCATCGCAGGCCTACAGGTTATCTACTCCTCTCATCTATGTATACCGGCGTTTCTCTGAGCCCTCCTCCTGCCTTATCTCCTTCCTCTCTTCTTCACGTCTGACGGTGTGTAGTAGTTAAATCTCTCTCTCTCTCTCTCTCTCTCTCTCTCTCTCTCTCTCTCTCTCTCTCTCTCTCTCTCTCTCTCTCTCTCTCTCTCTCTCTTTCTATTGTTGTATCACGTGTCAGAACATGTGGTCATCCTGTGTATACGTTACTTGCCTCTAAATGCTTAAGAGGATCACGTTATCACATCCACCGTCAGTACTGAAGGAAAAAGGGACCGACGGAGGGACAAAAGAACGCAGGAAAATTGCTATAGATAGATAGATAGTTATTTGGGATCACCTGAAGATCCGTCACCCCAGAGTTTGGCATGGTGACAGTTCTTCAGGTGGGATATCCTGGGGTGACAGTTCTTCAGGTGGGATATCCTGGGGTGACAGTTCTTCAGGTGGGGTCAAGACCTGACCTGACTTCACCTTCCAAGTGAGGTTAGGTCAAATGGGTAAAAGGGAGGAGTCAGGACCCTAGCTCCAGTCAGGTAAGAGGACTATATAAAAGTAAGTGGGCTAAAAAAAAATAAGTCATAGGAGTCAGTGGACCCTGGCACGCAATACCTTCCAAATTATAGCGTCCTAGTCTTATACCACTGTTGTGTAATGATTCCACTATAGTTATTCGGTGGCTTCAACAAAACAAGCGTGAAGTTAAGTGTGTTACTTGTGATAACTGGATGAATTGGACAAAATACTCCAGATCGAAGGATGGTTTTCTGTGGAAATGCCAAACAAAAAACTCCCTGAAGTATAAATCCACGAAATAAATGTACTGTATTTTGGAATACTGAGTAAAGTATACTGTATTTTGTATTTTGGAACACTGTACGTATATTACTCTTATTTTTTTCTTTAAACTTTTCTTTTTCTTTAAACAAAGGAATATATTTGATATCCTAATTTTATAAATGTCATTCACTGTGGGCTGGGGTGATGGATCTATAGGTGGGATACCCTAGGGTGACGGTTCTTCAGGTGGGATATCCTGGGATGACTGATCTTCAGGTGGACATTCTGGGGTGACGGATCTTCAGGTGATCCGTTATTTGTATTGACCACAGCTATGAATCGCATAATACATTGAATAATAATCGCGTGAAAATATCCGAACATAAAAAAATCGAGTGTTTCTTTCCCTCCTTTGACCTCCTGTTTCCATCACTTTACAGCTCTGCAGTTCTTGCTTCCCTTTCTTACCTATCTCTTCATCTCTTGTTCTTCTCTCTTCCATCGTATTTCAGCCTCTAGCCTTTTCGTCCTTTTCCCAATGGTGAGGAAATTTAGTTTATCTTTTCTGTATTATTTTTGGTATGAAAGAAAGGAAGCTTTTCTCATATCTTATTGATCGAATTTGAAATGACGAAAAAAACTAGTTTAGTTACATATATATAAGTATTTCTAGTTTAGGTTATGTTCATGCTGTGTATTCTATTCATAAATAAAAGAAAACCACATCAAATAACAATCTATTATACATTTCATCATTCAGAATATCGGTGTATTGATATGCATGTCGTGAAGTCAACGTGGCGTTCTCAATATCAACACCATGATCTTGCATTCACAATTAGTCCCTGAATGCTTAGCCTGTATCATCATATCCGTCGCACACCTGGACAACAGACACTCCTACTCCCTTATACCCGGCTCCACTCCCTCTGCTTCCCTCACGTCCATCCACTCCCTTACTCCCTGCTATACATGTCCGGCTCCACTCCCTCTTTGCTTCCCTCACCTACATCCACTCCCTTGTCCACCACTTTCCAGAAGAAGAAGAAAGAGGAGGAGGACTGGAGGAGGGACGGATGTAGGAAATGTTTAGGGCGCGAGGACGGATGCCCCACCCTGTGTCCTCTCCTCAGTCTCACGTCGCCGCCAATAACGAGAAAGTGAGGCGTCATAAAAGGTGGTCATGTAAGCCGCCACGCCCCCGCACCTGCTCCTCCGTGAAGGCTCGTACGGGCATGACCTCGGGCTGCCTGGTATGGGAGTGTGGTGAAGTCTGATTGTGGTCGAGGCAGCGCTGGTAATTACTTTTATGGCAGTGGTGGCGGCTGTGGGTATGGTCCGTAATGCCTGGGTGTTGGAGGGGGGAGGAGGGGAAGGTGGGTCTGCTCGTCTATGTAGTTTTGCCTATTTTGTTGTTATTGTTGTGGTCGTTGTTACTGGGCACTAAAAGCCTCGTCGTAAATTATTTCAGTATCGTTTTTATTGGATTAAAGTCTTTTCTAGGCAAGTTTATTCCCCTTTGTCGCCTGTCCCTTGGAACTTCCACAATGGGCCACATTATTATTGAAAGGAGTCTTCACTTATGTAACATTATTGCTTGCTGCGTTGACTACCTTCCAAATAAATGTAGTGATGGTTAGGTGGTCAGCTCTGCCAGTCGTCCATAAAGTTTAGCCTAGCTTGGGTTAGAATGTTGTACACACACACACACACACACACACACGCACACGCACACACACACACACACACACACACACACACACACACACGAAGATATCCGCATCCTGCCATTTTTGCCGCAGCTGTCCGGGCTATGGTCACGGTGGGGGCGAGGTGGGTGCGCCGCGTCCCACACCAGGGGTCGGGGGGGTGAGGGTGATATGGAGGGTTGGGGTGAGGGATGATGGGATGTTAGGGATGAGGGATGATGGAGGTTTGGGGTGAAGGGATGATGGGGTGTTGGGGGTGTGGTTGGTCTGCCTCCCACACTGGAACACCCTAACGCTGTCTCTTGTGTTGTTTTCCTCTCAATAATACGATCAATTTTTCGTTGGTTCATGTCTTTCAAGGAAGTCCGGAGCGAGACGACTTAGGCACAGCCTTCTATATACATAGAAGATTCTATGTATATATTCTATCTTCTATATACATACATGTATATAGAAGGCCGTGACTTATGTAGCTTCCTGACTCATTGTTGTGATTGGGTGATTGGGTTCTTACGGGAAGTGATTTTGCAGGGCATGCGCATCAACATAAGTCTTGGGCGGAGGTCAGGACTGATGCTGTGAGGTTAAGGAACATGACAGATGCCGGTGATGGAAGGTGGAGGGGTAGGAGGGGGCGCGTGGGTGGGGTAGGAGGGGCGCGACGGTGGCCAGCTATTCGTCATTCGTCAAGTCTCCTTCCGATCATGTCAGTTTCCGAAAGTTGTCAAGGGAGTGTTCCTCAGTATGTGGTTCTGCGCTCGTAAAATGAAATATGTGTGTGTGTGTGTGTGTGTGTGTGTGTGTGTGTGTGTGTGTGTGTGTGTGTGTGTGTGTGTGTGTGTGTGTGTGTGTGTGTGATCCCGTTATGAGTTTTGAGTCCTCGATTGCTGAGTCGCGATATTGTATATTTTGAAAGGACGAAGCTTCCTGTGAAGATCGTGAGATGACACTTGGCTAATGCAGTGCTCCATGATTCTCCATTTTTGCTGAATGATGGCAGATTTTGCTATGACACAACCTTATTTTTCAGTTTTAATACTCGTGAGTCTAGCGGAAAAAAAACCATCAGGGATTTTTGTATCCTAGAATTGCAAAATGGAAAAAAAAATGAATAAACGTGAGATATAGATATAGCAAGTATTCTGATGGAAGAAATTTTTGTGCTATTTATCGCTGTAGGACTAATTTAACCAAAACTAGCCGCTACAGGAGGCTGAGAGAGCAGGGGAGCAACCCACCTGGCAGTGGTCAGGTCAGGTCACGCCAGCTGTCACACTTCTCCATCACATCACCTGTATCTCCTCTGCCCATTCATGCCCAACAGCTGCCCCGTGCCCGCAGCTTCACCACTCACCACCAGCTTTCCCACACCCGCATTCCCTGTCTTATCTTCTACCTGAGGCACCCCGCGCATACCCAAGGTCCACCGTTTATCCCAGTTCTCACTCCTCACCTATCCCAACACAACCCATGCAAGTCGTCTCCCTCTCCTTCTCAATGCCACTACGCGTTCGACTGTGCTACAAGTCTTCCCGCCCTACCACCCTCACCACAGGACAGAAATTCCTTGAAATGCACAGATTCCTTAATTGTATATTGGATATCGACTTAAATCTTCTCCTGAGGGTAAGCAAAGTCCATGAATTTACCTGACTCGACGAATCTCATATCCCAGGGACAAATGACATTCTTTCAGCCTAAAATGGATAAAAACCTGCTATAGCGACAAGCACTCCCTCCGTGTCCGTTCCTCCCTCCGCTGGGCAACCTCTACCATGCCCTTGACGCCCTTGACTCACTCCCAGACCTTCCTGCAGATGCTTGTCCTTCTCAACCTCTCACTCCCACTCCACTCCACTCCCTCTCCACCCCACTCCCTCAAGTTCCGTCCGGCCGCTCCCTTCCCGAGGTTTTTGCTCCTCCTCTCAGATTCCGGCTACCCTTCACGGCAAGAACTAGATCCAATAATCTCGCAGGCTGCTTCTCTCTGTTCACCTCGCCTCCTCGTGTTTCATTTTCTTATCGGTATTTCGTTCTCGTTTTTCTTGGTCCCAGCCACTCACTCATGGACGCTACCCCGCCTGTCTCGGTGTCTCGTCGTAAACAAGGGACCCTGGACAGCCTGGTATTCCCGGCAGGCTCTCGGGAGTGGGAGGAACACGGCCTTTACGCGGCCACCTGACATAACCCACAAGAACCGATATCACGCAGTCGGCCGCCCGCTGACGTGAGGGTATGCTCCGGATTCTTAAAGTACCACAGTTCCTCCTCCTCCTCCTCCTCCTCCTCCTCCTCCTCCTCCTCCTCCTCCTCCTCCTCCTCCTCCTCCTCCTCCTCCTCCTCCTCTCTCCTCCTCCTCCTCCTCCTCCTCCTCCTCCTCCTCCTCCTCCTCCTCCTCCTCCTCCTCCTCCTCCTCCTCCTCCTCCTCCTCCTCCTCCTCCTCCTCCTCCTTCCTCTTTCTCACTTCCTGCCTCTGTATCTTGACCATCTCGTGTTGACTTTACCGTTGCCATGTTTCCATATTCCTTCAGGTTCACTGCCTTTCTACCCAGCCTCCATATATCTTTATCCTTATTCACCCCTTCCATAATTCCAGCCTCGCCCAAATACGAGTATCTTAACCCATCGAGAACACCGACGCCTTATAATTGATAACCGTGGCTGAGTTGTTCGACACTGCCACGTCTTATCGTTAAAAAAAGAAAAAAAATCAGAACGACCTCAAGGTTCTGCCATCTTTTTTAACATGGTGGACAGACAAAAAAAAATGTCATGTTAAAAAGATGCTGCTGGGGACGAGTTTGGCCATAATCTCTTTAAGTTATGTGGTTGGGCGAAGTTCCAAGAAAACCTGGAGTCAAGAAATTATAGCAAAATGATAGATGGGTCTGCTGTCGCGTCTCAAGATTACTGATCATATATGCTATTTTCATCACAAAATTGATGATGCTCATGTCCACACTGATACTGGTGCTGCTGCTGAGAATAATCCTGACCATTGATTTTTTTATTATCATGCTCATGGTAAGTATGACAATAGTGATAATGAAGGTAATAATGACGATGATGGTAAAGATATTGGTAATAATGATGATAATAGTAATAATTCATCATAATTTTTGCATTGAAGTATACTGATAGTAATTAGGTGGTAGATCCCAAGATATCAAATGTCCAATTAGCTTACCGTATTTGGATAACTCCAGACGCTCCTCTCCCTCCCCCTCCCCCTTCCTCCTTCCCTCTCTCCCTCTTCTCTCCCTCTTCCCTTCCCTACCTCCTCCTTTCCATTCCTCCCTTCATCCCTCCCCCTTCCTCCATACCGCAGAATAGCAAATAGTCGTGACTGGACGATGTGCAGGAAGACCCTCACAACCCAGTCCATGATAAACACACACACACACACACACACACACACACACACACACACACACGCACACACGCACACGCACACGCACACGCACACACACACACACACGCCAAAACACACACACACACACACACACACACACACTTATCCATGCTCGTGTGTATTTCCTGCAGTAAGCTCGAGACTGATCCTTGCCTCGCCAGCCGTGCATCATCCCGGAAATGTCTTGCACAACGCGCCTTCCTGCAAATTACACGTCTGAAGTGCACACAGGAGTGAATGAAGTAGACATTAAGTAAGAAGCTATATTATAGGTTACAGGAGTAGTTTGTGATAACCTGTAATGAATGTTCGTTGTCTAATACCTGTAACTAATGGGAAAATTATGATTAGACATGAATATAATTTCCTATCAATTCATCTAAGGTTTGAATATTAATTTAAAGTTGTAATGGATGGTTAGCCGTCTTGGGAAGTGATTGAGAGAAAGATCAGATAAGATAAGATTTTCATCCTATCTAGACACTTTGCAAGTACCAACTACAAGGTTATTGACTATACAAAGCGCCGCCACGTCAGCACGAACTAGGCGGACTCGAACCGCTGACCGAATGCACAGGGACGCTGCACATTTGAGAGAAAGAGATGCTGCTTTGCCGTGGGAGGGAGCGGGATAGGAATGAAGGAAAGCAAGGATTTGAAGGACAGAGAGATTTGAAGGAGTGTGGGGAAGAGTGGAGATGTGCTATTGAACCTCCTGTTATCCTGTAATGATCAGAACTACTAACCAGTTTTCCCCATCTCCTGGATATAAACTATTGTGACTCTGGTCGATGTAATTGTGTCCTGCCTCTTAAATACACATCCATAAGAGAATCGGTGTTATCTCGCAGCTTTACCCAGACTAACCCTTCATCATAATCAAGCGTTATCCTTATACTGTAACCTTATATTGTAACCGAAAAAAATTGTCAATTTCATCAGGTTTGTAGGTAGTTAAATTTGTATAACAGATACTTCCACGATCATCTAAACGTCTCTTAATAAGTTTCGATGATATATTGTAGTCTTGGTCGATTGAGGGACCAAGATTTTAGTCATGTTTATTCATCGTCTGGTGACCGAAATGTCCGAACAACTGTCTCTGTTTTTGTTTTTCATCAACTTTATCTGATGGTGTCACTATTGATGCGCTGCCCCGCCCCGTCCCGCCGCGGTGACGCCGAGACTTGGTTCCCTAATCACCTTCTGGCTGTTAACGCCCACATCAACCCTCAATTACGGACCAATCAGGTAATCTAGGCTCAGGGCCATACAAACTTTGGAAGCCAAGTATAATTCAAGTATAATTTGTGTGTCGTGTTCGCAGGCCTATAATCATGTAATATAGCCTTAAGATTTTAAAGGTTGAGGGAAAGATATGAGCTGGTATGCCTGGTTTTCATGCCTCTTACTACACATGTTTACAAATTCCTGCAGAAGGTGAATGTTGAAAAAAAGTTGAGAGGTTGGTGACCATATATAGATTGAGAAGAATAACAATCAACTATTATTGTAGATTAATGCCAAAAAAATGACCAAAAAAAATAGTTTATTGTAGTCTTCCCAGTCACTAATCGCGTGTTGTCCCTTCGTCTCCTTGGTTTCTGTATTGGAACAGTTCGCTTATAGGGATTAATAATACTAATACTAATACTGAAAATACTAATACTGATCATTGTATTGAAGTAATGATTAATCTAGCAATGCCTGTCATATTTTTATGTCTTGTAGTAAGTTTTGTCTAATTTGAGATTTTTAAGGAATATCTGGAAGTATCATGTCATTGTGAATTGGCTGAAATAGGGACTTCTAATAATTGTAACTGAAAACTTATTCCAGATTCGTGTTCAGCATGCCCGAAAACTGTTAGGAACAAATTTTCAAGCAAATCTATTTTTTGAAAAATAGATTTACTTGAAAAAAAATTCCTAACAGTTTTCGGGCATGCTGAACACGAATTGCAGGATTTTTAATTCGACCCAGGTCTCCCCCCAATTAGTTTGAATTAGAAAGGGTTTACTGTAGTCTATCAGCGTTGTGGTGGTTTTGTGGTCAGGTGGAGGCCCCGTAGAGTGTTGCTAGTGACATTGAGTGCTGTGATGTGGCAGTGGGTTGGTTGGATGGTGTACTCTGGCGTGGTAGCCTTGTACTATGGCTCTTTCATTATCCCTTATGCTTTGATAGCGTTCCTCTGTGGCGGTGTGATGGTGCGGTAGCTTTGTACTGTTACTGTGTCATGGTTTGATAG
Source organism: Chionoecetes opilio (assembly GCA_016584305.1). NCBI lineage: Eukaryota > Metazoa > Arthropoda > Malacostraca > Decapoda > Majidae > Chionoecetes > Chionoecetes opilio. The sequence goes on from JACEEZ010003836.1 coordinate 136,581, forward strand.
ACTTTCTGTGTGGCGGTGTAGGCCTTGTACTGTGGTGGTGTCATGGTTTGATGGTGTCTCTGTGGCGGTGGCAGCGGTGGTGGTGGTGACCTTGTGTTGTGTGGAGTGTGGTGGCGTCTTTATACCTGGCCGATGTGGTGGTTCCGAGGTTTGATGGCCCGAGGCTAATCAAGATGAACAGGCGTAGGACACAATCACTGCCCTCTCGCTGGGCCGCGCCACAACACACCCCTCGTTGTATGCGCTGCAGGAGGCGCGCCGCAGCTTCCTGAGTAGTGGGTCTTATATCCATTAGGCATTGTGTGGACGTGGGGCGAGACGCGGGGTATTCATCATGCTTGCCGAATCTTTGCAGGTCTTATTTTAACTTGTGTCCACTACTCCTTTTTGGAACTGAAGGTTTGTAATATTTTTATTCTTTAATTAATATAACTATTGTTACCTCCGCCAAGAAGGTCATGTGATGGGTTCGGTTTGTTTGTCTGTCTGAATGAGTGTTTGTTAGCAGGATTACGCAAAACATTACTAACGGATTTGCACGAAATATTTTACCAGAGGTTGGCCTTGGTCCGATTTAGAAGTCATTATTTTTTAGAGTCGATCCAGATCCGGATGTGGATTCAGTAATTTTTTAAGGCTATCCTGGGGGGTCTAGGCGTTGTTGTTTTCAGTGCCGTATGTGCAAAATATTCAAAATCTTCCCACGGTTTCTCCCTCGGCACGCCTGCGTCTAGTCTTTGCCTCCGCAAAGAGTGATTCACAAACCGTCATGAATACTTCAGCTTAATTAATCTTGGAAGGAACATTAACCGCGCGGAACCTTTTGATGTAGCTCCGCCCTGCTCGACGCCATGGCTCATGGGAGGGACTCGACCGCGCCCATTTCTTATGTCACGTTAGTCCCTCCTCCCCCTCCCCCCCCCCATGCACAGGCCACCTTCAACACTTGCTGCCCTGCCGTGTGTCCGACTCAGTGGTGGTGTTCGTTGTCACAATAGAAATATCAATCAAATCGAATCGCTATGAAACATAAAAATGTAATTATATGTCAAAGGATTTTTTTTTATTACTTGACATCATTTTACAGATTAAGATTCAATTGAGATCCATGGAAAGCATAAATTTCATGTTCGTTATGAATACTTCTGACACTCACTAACTCCAAACCGAACTTTTTCAAACCTACAAAATGATGAGTAGTCGAACAACGCAGCCTTTGTTGCTGTTTCCTCACGAGCCGCGGCATTGCATTAAAGGGCCTTGAGGTCACCGGATGAAGTATGGGTTTTTTGGGGGAGGCGTCTCGCAACCAACAACGAGGTATCACAAGAACCTCAGCGCCGCCGCCGCCACGAACTCAGTGCACTTCCGCTCCGCTTCGTGCCGACTCGTGAACAGCCGTGAGGCAGAAGCGCTGGTATTTCTCAAGATTAATAAACATACTATTTTTCATACTTTAAAAGTCTATTGATCTTGGTATTTCTAGTACTGCTGCACGTGTACTTACGAGTATGACTGCAGGAGGACATGGCTGACTAAACTAGATAAACATGCGTATTCATATACGTACTACTTTCCAGAAGTGCATGATTTTCCTCCTGTTTCATCGCACGAATAAAACTGCCGTCCAGATCCTCGATTAGAGTGAGCCACAGCCCAGCACCTGTTGCAGTCCGCCTCAAGGCAAGCAGATGACTTGATCTTCCCGTGCAGGATGGCTGCTGCCGACCGCAACCTACGAGGCTGAAGGTTGCACACGGACGTCTCAAGGCTGTGCACATCATGGCTGGGAGAAAACACCGCCTTGCCAGCTGCTATTTGCACAGGATTTTATCTTTTTCTGTCTCATAGTTACTCAGGATCGTGGAACCCTACATAAAACCACCCTCTAAAATTGCAACTATCATAATGCTCGAAACTAGGCCATTAAAGTCAGAAAACTCTTTAGAATGGGTTACGCACGTGCTGATTAAAGTCAATCCTGGATGAATAAAATTTTAATTTATTTCAGAGCTAGACCTCGACCGAATATAACCAACCGATCCTGATTACAAGCCTCATGACAAGGCAGGTGATTATCAATACCAAACACCATAACCTTGCAGGGAACTTCCCCTCGTCGTGTTTTTGTCCCTCGTTAGCCTTCCTGATCTAATTTCTCAGATTTTCTTGCCTTTTAGAGAATCTTCAAGTGCATTGACCATTGTCGTTACATATCCTACTGTCTGCCATTCTACATATTTGATTATATATCTGTCTGCAAACATTTATGTCGGTGTATCTATGCATTTATTGGTCCCTTTTGTTAGAACTATATCACGTTGACATATACGATACTAAGGCATCAAGCAATTGTGTTGTGTCTCGTCTATATTCGGTGAGGTGCCTGGCAAGGAGGACACGCAGCCTTCACCGCCGAGGGATGACTTTGCGTGTTTGTATTTCATCGTGATGGCTTTTGTGGTGGTGGTGATGGTGGTGGTGGTGTCGCTTCTTGATGTCAGAAAATTTTAGTGTTAGTCATGACAATCGTGAGAATGTGAGTGGTCGAGCAAGTGTCGGTGGTGCAGGTAGCGGAGATGATGCATTGGAATGTGTCAGGAAAACGAATGATCACTGAGATATCATTAAAACGGCACTGGAGGCTCAACATAAGGCTCAAGGTGCAGAATATGTTGTTAATAGGGTAAGGCAGTGAGGTAGGTGCATGGAGGTAGAGTGGAGGCTCGTGCAAAGCGGCGGTGCACCTCTGGGCGACGGCGGAGGCGAGACTCATCATATCAGGGCTGCCAACTGTGAGCCGACCTTACCCACACACACACACACACACACCTCTGCCTGAACCTCCTACCACCCAGTGATATCACCAGTGATATCACCTCGGCTTTATTAGGCCTTAGCAACTTCATGAAAAAAACACATTGTACAGTCGACGAGAGATTAGTTACCGGCAAAGGAGTGAGTGAGTGGAATGCTGGACGGCTGAGGCAGAGCGTGGCACACACAGTGGAATGCAGGTGAAGTTGCGGTATTGCTACATTCCTTGCAATTTCTCTCGCTCACCTTATCCCAGGGTTACCTGCCCATTATGTTTCCTCATTCAACTTTCCCCCCAGTGAGTAAGTGCAGCATGAGAGAACATTCAGGCGCCTGTGGGAAGGTGAGGTGTGGGGAATAACACCGCCGGTAGCTGCAGGGTTGTTTGTTGTCCGGCCAGACCTCACGGCGTCTTGCATAAACCCCAGTAACCCTTTTGAGGTTCATACTGCTGTTCACTCAGTTGAGAGATTAAGGAGAAAGGCAGGACAGGACTCCAACTCGACCCTGACATTGAGGGGAAGGCTCCTTCACGTACCCTTGTTGGATGTCAGCCCTCAGGGGGAGGTGCCCGGGTGGCGAGGCTGTCCCTTCCATGCACGTATTTGGATATAACTTTTAAAACATATAGCATTTGACTGAGGCGAGAGTCTATTTTTCTCAGACTAATAAATTGTCTGGTGTCATATTATGTCGGTGTCTGTTAACGCATTTATATACCGAAACCTTTTTGGGCAATGAGTGCAAGAGAAAGTATAATGGATTCGTGTACTTTTTTTCATTCTCAATCCAAATTAGGCCAGACACCCAGAGAGGAGGAGAGCCCTTGACCGTGCAAGGGCGGACGAAGTGTTAACGTTCTTACACCCTCGCCGGCTCCCTCACTGGACCCGTCTCTCAGGCTCGGCCGCGCCCAAGTGACTGTGCAGCAGTTGTGAGACACTGCCCACCGCTGGGATTGGCAGATGTGGATCACTGGCTGACCTGCAGGAGAGTGGAAGTATGCAGACAAAAGTGTAGGTGTGGTGATGATCAAAGCGGAAGCATCTAAGGAAGAAATTGCAGTTGTGGGCTAGACGGTTCACCTATGGAATCGTCTATGTGGGGCAGTCTCTCTTGTATATGTGGTGGCAAGTGCGTTAAATATGCCCACTGCTTAGAGAGTTGCAGGGTATGAGGTCACAGGCTTCCTTGTTGGCGGGGAGGCGAGGTGTTAAGGCGAGAGAGGATATGTTACGAAGGGAGATGTTTTCATTGGTAGACCGGGTGCTAATGTGACGTACTTCAATGCACTAAAAATGTAATAAGTCATTTCGTAATAAGTTTTAGGACAGAAGTCACAAACAACTCCATTCCCAAGAATTGTGATTCAATACATGTCCCCGTAAATGACACCCTCCCAGGAAAGGTAGGAACTCGGGTGACTGTCATCCAGTTTTTTTTAAATCTACACATGAACATTTTTTTTTTTTTTTTTTTTTTTTTACATCACAAAGCCAAGGCCAAAACAAAAGTAACAAAAAGCCCGCTTAGTTGCCAGTCCCTATAAAGGAGACAGTAAGAGAATATAAAAAGAGGAGTGGGCCAATTTAGTTCGGGAGGTGTCTTGTTACTCTTCTCTTGAAAATATTATATATAAGTCGTAGAAAGGAGGAAAATAGAAACAGAAAGAGAGTTACCCCTTATGAGTGTTTAATTCGCCATGTGTTGCATATACAGGTGAACTAGGAGCCTGCATTCGCCAGACACCATTAATCAGGATTAATCAGATGGGCCGAGTGATCTGACGGGCATGACTAGATACAGACACTCGTATACTCAGGTGCGTCACACGATCGGAAGTCACGTCACGACATTAGTGGAAGTGTGGCTTTGTCTTTACGGTCGTCATGTGTCGCCATTCATCAGGCCATTTGTTGGAGAGTGACATGTCAGTGTATATTTTTGGTAGTGTATCGACGTGCTTATCTGTTGCCTGACTCTGGATTTTGTTGCTTGATTCCATTTTTTGTCTCTTTGTGGTGGCGAGTGTAGAATAGTCAGGATTCATGAATGAGTGAAGAGTGGATATTTATCTTTTTTTATGTTTTTGCATGGGTTTATTAAATGATCAGCCATAATTTGCGGGAACATTTTAATTTTCCATATTTTCCCATCATTATCCACCTTACTCCTTCCCAAACACCTCCCACTGCCTCCGCCTCCCTTCTCCATTCCCACCATCTTTCACTCCCATCTCTACGCAATTTTTCCCTCTCCCCTCGGGTGGGCCAACCTTCCATCCTGCGCGACCTTCACCATCACTCATCCTGCCTTGTTGGGGCGCGGGCGTAGGCTGGAAGGGAGGGCGTGTTCCAAACGGAGGAAGGGAAGTAAACACAGACGGAGAACAGATAGGATTGGTATGTAAAGGCTCGATAAAAAGGAATTCGAGAGAGCGAATATGAAACGCCAATCAACATGACACATATGATAAACCGATAGGAGGTAAAAGGCTGATATAATATAAGGTAAAAAGGTAATATAAGGTAAAAAGCTGTCTACAAGGCTACGGAAAAGGAGAGAAGATGAGAGTTGCGAGTCCAGATGTAGGAAAGGAATTAAGTTAATTTTGTAGCTGGAAACTCAATCTCTATCCCCCTCTTTCTTACTTTCCTTTCTTCACGCCTCTCTGCATGTCTCGTAAATATAAAAACTATAAGAAATGGAGTATGTCAAGATGTAGGAAGGGAGTTAAATGATATTTGTAGATGGAAACTCAATCTCTATCCTCCTCTTTTTACTCTCCTTCCTTCACGCCTCTCTGCATGTCCCGCAAATACCAAGACTATATAAGAAATGGAGTACTCGTTCACGCGACACAATGGCAGGTATGAGGGATGGGTTGTGATGAGGCGGTGAGTGATGATGTTGGTGTGATGATGATGGCGTGATGGATGATGAAGGTGTGATGATGGAAGGGTTACGTGGGTTTCTTGGTTAAAGGGTTAGACAGGTCTTCGGTCACTCGCCTTGCCCTGCTTCTAAGTGTGCTCTGGAGGATGACGAAGGTGGTAATGGATGTTCTTCACTCTTCCTTTCGACACCTTTTAAGTGGCCTACACACCTACACCCACCCTCTCCATGGCAAAATTTGGTGATGTAGGGACTGCCAACTAACTAAGCAGGCTTTTTGTTACCTCTTTTTTTTGCCCTTGGCCAGTCCTTTGTGATGTTTTAAAAAATGGCTGTTATGACGATACTACACATTGGTGGACATCGGTGCATGGAAATGTTAAAGCGACATGGGTTATTGGGAACATGAGGATTCGTTAACTGCAAGAGTGAAATATAAGTTAGCTATGGTCTTTGTGTATGAATTGTTTGTGTATGAATCTTTCGTTGTGTATTATTATTAGTGTATGAATAAAGTTGGAAGGCTAGTCTTGAAGTGGGTACGGAAGTGTGTGTGTGTGTGTGTGTGTGTGTGTATGTGTGTGTGTGTGTGTGTGTGTGTGTAGATGGGTGGAGGGAGGGCGAGTTCTCCGTTGTGGAGGAGCAACAATCTTCATCTTCCACTTAATGTTGTCTGACAGCTGGAAAGTACTCGTTGACCCTTCACACACACACACACACACACACACACACACACACACACACACAGAGAGAGAGAGAGAGAGAGAGAGAGAGAGAGAGAGAGAGAGAGAGAGAGAGAGAGAGAGAGAGAGAGAGAGAGAGAGAGAGAGAGATATGGGGGGTACAAAGGAGGAGGAGGGAGGTAAGGGTCTATTCCAGGAACGTCCGCTGCCCTTCCATAGATCCCCAAAGGCATCAAATTATAGCCGCCGTCCCTCCTTATTAAGTCAAGCATCTCATGAAAGGCGAATTTCCTCAGGAATGTAAATGTGTTCATCGTGCCAAAGAATAAAATATGAAGAAATAAATAAGAAAAAACAAAGAAGTATATTTTTCTCTTTTTTTTCATCTTTTCGCTTAGAATTGACAATACATGTGCTTTTTTCTTCTTCGATAAAGCATCCTTTTGTCTCTATACTTTCATAATAGGGAAAGATATAATGCCGTATTTATCATTTATAAAGTATTATTGTATTGATGTATGGTATCCAGTCGGCTGTACGTCTCCCCATCAGCCACAACGCACTTCTATCTAAGTTTATCTTGAATGGTAGTTATACTTGTCGACAACACTTGCTCTGACCGCCGGCTACAACGCTATGCTGTTAATTATAAGGTATAGTTATGCTGCGGTCTTGCTCCCTCATGCTGTCATCATCCTGATCGCCTGTCCGCCGCGTACGCCTCTCAGACCCATTATGGAAACTACACTTCAATCCTAACATTCTGCTTATTACCTTATTCTCAATCATACATTTTTTTTTCTTAGTGGTACGACCTGTAGCGTCACTTATGCATTTTGCTAGAGCCAAGTTTTTTCCTCTTTCGTGTTTTGAGTCCATGAGCTCCAACTTGACGCATCCATACACGTCCACCGTCACTCCTTGCTAATATGGGTGACGTGAAAGGCAACTATAGTATATGACCGACTTATCAGTGTCAGAGGACGGGTAAAACCAAGATTAATAGACATTAAAAGTCTATAGATCTTGGGTAAAACGAGCTATGATGGACTGAAGCGATTTATTTCAGGTGATCTACTCGTATGTGTGATAGATGTTTGGGACTGTGATATGGTGTAGCTTGAAAACTCTCTCTCTCTCTCTCTCTCTCTCTCCTCTCTCTCTCTCCTCTCTCTCTCTCTCTCTCTCTCTCTTCTCTCTCTCTCTCTCTCTCTCTCTCTCTCTCCTCTCTCTCTCTCTCTCTCTCTCTCTCTCTCCTCTCTCTTTTCTCTCCCCCCCCCCCCGACCAGAACCAGTGTAAGGTTATTTTTCATGCGATCGGACTCTCCTCCCACACGACTACCACGCCCCTCTCTACTTCCCTTATCGTCCCCACTACCTCCCCCCCCCCCACCCTCCATCACCCTTCCCCTCCCGTCCCCCCTCCATCACCCCCCCCCGCTATCCCTACCCTTCTTGCCTCCAGACCTTTTCTTCTGCTTTATAGTACTTGGGTCTTCTTTTCTCCTCTGCAGCCGTCACAACCGAGCATCTCCCTCCTCCTCCTCCTCCTCCTCCTCCTCCTTTCCTGACCTCCCATTATCATCATTGTCTCCTTCGTCTCCTAGTCCATGCTATCATCCTTATTTTTATGACAGGTCGTGAATCTCTCTCTCTCTCTCTCTCTCTCTCTCTCTCCTTATCACTTTCTTCATCACCACGTTTCGAGCTGCTCACATTCGCGGTCATGAGTTCGAATCTCGTGATCATGGTTATTTACTTACGTGTGGAGGCGAGAAAGTAGGTAGAGGAAGTATTGGAGAAAATATTATATCACCTCAATATTTAGAGGTTCCTTTGTGTATAAATCACAATGATAATAATAATAATAATAATAATAATAATAATAATAATAATAATAATAATAATGATGATGATGATTTTCGATTCATTAAGGAAAATACTAGTGCAAGGCTAAAAATGTACGGAAAGATAGGGAGAAGAGTAAAGTATTGGGTATTCAACAGATAAAAGTAGATTAAAATAATAAATTGAAAGTGTGTGTGTGTGTGTGTGTGTTGTGTGTGTATGTGTGTGTGTGTGTGTGTGTGTGTGTGTGCTGGGTGAACAGGTGAGTCAAATTGGCCTGAGGGGAGAAGGAGGGGGAAGGTCACTCACCTGGGGATTGTGGTATCTATTCCTTGGCTCGGCTTCCGTCTCCAGCCGCGATTGAATCTTACTCAAAGTGAATTCTATACAAGCGTGAATCGTACAACTATCACTACTACTATAACTATTACTATCACTACTACTACTTTTACTACTAACGATCACTGGACTGTCCATTCATGTTTTTTTCCCTCTGTGAATGGAATTTTGTTCATTGTTTACGTTTTTTCTCATTGATAGCAGCAACTCGCGCATTAATACTCTTGGTGCCGCTTCTTCGAGTGTTTATGGGTGGGTTTTGCAGTACATGGGAAGTAGGAGTGTGATGTGTCAGTATTGTACTTATGTTAAAGGAAGATAATTCTGTGAGTTTAGTGGTTTGTCAGTACTTCAGTGTGACGAGGACAGCAGGGAACGTTCAGCTAGAAATCATTGTGAGTTATTGGTGAAATTGCTTAGGGAATACTTATGGCCTCTCAGAGATGATTGCGAAGAGTGGCTGTAACGATGTATATAGGTAATGTGGTGCGGCGAGGAGGGTAAGTGTGGAGGGCTGTCAAGCAGTCGGCCTGCAGCACAGCGCCTCCCATGCATGCCTGCCGTCGCTGCCTTCAAGACTTTCTCTCCTGCCTTGCTAGTCTCTGCTGTTAGATTACCAGGAATTTAATAGAAAATGCTGGTCCTCAGCTCATCCATAATTCAAATTACGTACCAAGAAAATATCAAAGTTCACATTAGAATTTCAGTATTGGATCTCAACCCGTATATTTACTCTTTTTGAAGCGCTAAGAACATGTCTTGATCAGTACATTGCTGAATGGTAATGATAATGATAACAATAATAATATAAATAATGGTATCGTCATTTTTCATCATCGTCATCATTAACATCATCATTGTTATAATTATCAATAAATTCGCTTAGCCAAGGCACAGGAGGGAATGACGTGGCGGGTCTGCCTTCAGCAAGTCTTGAGGTTGCTGCTGCTGAAAATGCTGTCTTGCTACTAAAGTCAGCAAGTGACCCTGCATGGGCAAGCGGGGACTGACAGGTGACCTCGGGGCCTGACAAGAGTCACCTGCCAGACAAGCAACCAAGCGCTCAGGCAAGTCAACCGAGGTTCAGCTCAGGTGCGGGGTGACGGGGGGTGGATGCAAGCCTCCGCGAGTCGGCGACCGCTCTCAGCTCTCAGCCCGTACCCCCGGAGGGCCTGGGCGGTGTGCCGAGGTAGGCAGGTTTGGCTGGCTTGGCGGCTAGCCGGGACGGGAGCCCGGCGGGATTAGTGAGCTGTGGGATGTTGTGGAGAGGGGACGTGCGACGCTACGGAGCGCTCACTCGTTCTGGGCCTCGCGCACCGTCTGATTCCGCCGTGGCCTAAGTTCAGACCGGTGATTCCGCTCCTCCTCGCTGAAATATCCTCTTTGCTAGCGAGACAAAGATATATTTTACGTTATGGACGCGAGGTGTTGAATGGATTAGTGTTTCTAAAGTGCAATGCGACTTTTAAAGTTACTTCCTCATCGAAGTAGACTTTACAGAGTTATTATTGTGAGCGAGGACTAGAGTGAGCGGTGTGCTGTTCCTGTCATCACCATGATCGTGTGCACCTCATACCAAGAAGAAAGACATATCGTCCAAAGCGAAGGTACGCAATGTTTCTAAATCTTTTCCTGAATTTTGAACTTCTTTATTTTTGTGACTTCTAGTTTTCTCTTCTTCCACACCTGTCTCGTACCTACATGGATCCTCTTATGTTGCATCTTCCAATATCCTTTGAGAAAAACTTAATGACCTAGTGTGAGAAATAGTGAACTTGATATATCTGAAACCATATTATTACCTTGACTTACGAACTGAGTGCTGAAATAATATCAACCTTTCTTGCACCAGTTTACTGTTAGACTGACATCTGCAAAGGGACACATACATAAAACCTAGATATTCATTGCATCAGCTTTCTTATTGTGTTGATAACTTTTGGGAATCTCCTACACACACGCCCTGAGTAACGGATGCTGTGGTCTTTGATATGTGGATAGGAATTTATGTTCAACGGATGAAACAAGTCGAGTGTGGAATGGAGAGGCTCGTAACTCAGCCTCACTCTCCTCATGTCTGGGATTTATATCGAACGTTACTTATGGTTTATTGATGTAGTAAATTTAACAATATACGGTTCAAATTTCCAGTTTTTTCTCTATTTCAGCGATAGTACTGCATTAGAGGAGCTGTATTTCTATTTTCGACGTGTACAGAAAACTGCTTCATGATTCCTATACTATAACGTGGCTTGGCTTAACGACTTATACGTGGCTTGGGGGAACAGTATAGAGTTGCCTATAGATTGTGGTGTTGCCTGTTGGTAGTGTTGTTCAGCGAGAGTAACTGTGTCGACAGTGTGTCGTGTATTCATACTCCGTCAGATGTAGACTTTGCTTTACCGAAGTTCATGTAACTCCATTTAATAAAAGGTAATCATGATTTGAATAAGAATTGTTTTGCTGACAATAATAACCACTCGTTTCGCTGAATCAGTGAATGAGATCATAAGGAAAATCTTAGAAGAAAAACTTACGACAAAAAGCCACTCATTAAATAAAGAAGTTTCCTTATAAAGTACTGTAGAAAAAGATAGATCTCAAATAAAAGGAACTGGGGAAAGACGAGATCATAAGGAAAATGTTACAAGAAAAACTTACGACGAATAGTCACTCACAAAATAAAGAAGTTTCCTCACAAAGCTCTGTAGTACAAAATAGATCCAAGATAAAAAGAACGTAGTGGGGAAAGACGAGCATGGAGGCGTCCGGAGGTGACAGGCACTGGGGGGCAAAGGGTACGGCAGGGAGTGGGCAGACCTGCACCTTTGCTCCCCTACCCGGCAGCCGCCTCTGCTAGGTGAGAGAGTTCCCATAAGCAACTCTTGAACCGCCCTACCTGGGAGGCACCTAAATCCACCGTGTGTCTGTCTGTCTGTCTGTCTGTCTATGTAATTATATGTGTTGTCCATCGTATACGTGTCCTATGAGTGGGTATTCTGTGCGTGTGTGTGTCTGTCTGTCTCTAAGTAAATATATACATGTTGTCCATCGTATACGTGTCCTTATGAGTAGGTATCGTCAGTGTGTGTCTGCGTATCTCTATGGAACTATATAAGTGTTATCCACCGTATGCGTGTCCCTATGAGTGGGTATCGTGCTGCAGCTGCCGCAGTGTGACCTCCTCACTTATGTAACACTTTTACACATCATGAAATCTGTCAGTCTCATTCCTCCATAAAACGCAAATCACTCACATAAGCTGATTTATATTTTCAAAGGATTCTCAAGCTTAAGTTTCAGGTGTGTGTACGTGTATTAAGACAATGAATGTGTCGTGATTCTGTCTGTGGTTCGTGGATTGGGGGGGTTCGTGGTCGAGATAACCGGGTACACGCATGTCTGCTAGTCACATTCGTAATTACGCAATAACCTTCCCTCCACTTACATGGCTGGGAGCGTCCATGTGGAGGTGGAGGTGGGGACACAGAGGTTAGCGGAGTCCCGGTCACTATAGGATGGAGGAACACGAAGCTGCCTTAGAGGGTCTGAAAGTCTGCAAGCAACAGTAAAGTCCCGATAAAAGCTGTACCTGTTATTTTTCTTTTTCTTTTTCTTTTTCTTTTATCTCGACCGTTCTGCGAGGTAGTAAGGGCAATCGTCTCACTTGTTCTTAGTAGGCTTGATACTAGTGTACGTACTATCATTTTCTATCCAATGAACGTCTATCCAATGTTCTATCCATTATCTCTTGTAAGAATATGACTCCACGTATGTAATTTCTGAGGTTGATGAGCATGTAATCTCTTTCAAAGCAGCTCAAGGTTCAGTTTTGTATTGATATAATCGGACTAACTTTATTATTATTGTTAGAAGTAGTAGTAGTATCATTATTATTTCACAAAACGTAAGACCCTGTGTGTGTGTGTGTGTGTGAGTGTGAGTGACCGGCACCAGAATGGAGTGTGTGAGGGGGGGGGGGGGGCTTGCACGCACATGACCATTCCGGCCGTCAAGGGGTCAATAAGGTCTGCATTGACCTAGGGAACAACAATGCGTGTGTGTGAGAAGAGAGAGAGAGAGAGAGAGAAAAAAAAAAGAGAGAGCACTTAGAGGCTTGATCAAGATTTATCACACGTGTCATAAAAAATCCGAATCCTCATCACTCAAATCTTCACTTGACTTGACAACACTTAAGTCCTGCCCCCCCTCCTCCCCCGCCCCTCCCAGCAGACGCACCGTTGCTCGGCATGCGGGCGTGTTGTGACGGGCGGGCGGGAAGCAGCCTGCAGGTACTAGGAGGAGGGAGGAGGAAGAAATAGCTAAGCATAAACGCAACACCTAGAGTCTAGACTGAAGATTAAAGGCCTTGTCTCACGTAACAGTGGAGAGAACGAGGCAAAAAAAGGAAGAAAAAAAGTTGTCAATAGATGTGTGTTTTTGAGAGAGAGAGAGAGAGAGGGGAGATACAATTTGTTTTCTTTTATTGCATGGCGACTATCGTACCTTTAAGAGGAGGTATGTAAGTTATCGTCCTGTTTCTGATAAAGCAAATATGTGCATCCCTTGATAAGATTTACTTTTGTTGATGACAATGTACCCTTCTCTTAAGTATTATACCTGATAGCTGTGTCACAACTTAAATGTTAATGTGTATGAATAATATGAAAATGTTAATATGTGTATGTGTATGAATAATTGAGCTTGATTGATTTTGTATTCAAGTATAATATGTATTGCGAGTGTCACTACTCATATGGTTCTTGCATTGCCTTAACTTATGCCCCCATCTTAACCTTAACTAATTCCTTGTGGTCGTAAGCTTTGGACTGTGATTGAGTGACATTGACAGGTAGGGAGTCCCAAGGTGAGCCAGTTACCGCAGTACCACAGGAGCAGCAGCCCACGTACCGTACGGGCCTGGGGGGTGAAGTGGCGGGTAGGGGGCAGGTTAGAGGGCGGGGGGCAAGGGTAGAGGGCAAAGATCAAAGAAAGGCGCCTGGTAAAGGTGGAGACACTGGGCAAGGTGTGTCTTAAAGGTAGACGACAACAAGGAGAGAGAGAGAGAGAGAGAGAGAGAGAGAGAGAGAGAGAGAGAGAGAGAGAGAGAGAGAGAGAGAGAGAGAGAGAGAGAGAGAGAAAGAGAGGCTAAGGTGTCAGATTCCCTCAACACTCTATGGACTTTAATCTGACTTTTTGGTAACTTAGGTTCGTTCGTGTGGGCGAGTGTTTGTTTACGGCTCGCTTATTATGCTGTGAATCACTTCCTCTTGTCGCGTGCTTACAATGGACTTGAGATGTAGTGTATTCATTGATGTTGAGTGTAGCATCACTTGAGTATATCCTACTCCTGTAAGTTCTTTCACATATATTACTACCGGTGTGTTTAGCGATGGCTCTCACTCTTACGTGTCTCTTGTTATGAAAGTATGAGACCTTGCGAGGCTGAGAGGTTTTTTTGTGTTGCAAATTCGGGAGGAGAGCGATTTGTTGAGTGACGCAATCTGAATGTCATGAGAAGAGGCAGGGAGTTGTTCTCATATGGAGTCTCGGTGGTGGGAAGGATGCAGGATAAGGGCGGCATGATTATATTATATCATATATTATAGTGACGCTGTTGATTTAAAGGAAGGATTCAATTAAGGTTCATTTATTCATTTAAGGATCCATTTAGGTTCATTTAAAAGGAACCTGGAGAAACACACGGTTGCTTTTACATGATTTTCATTGCATTAAGATGTGTGCAGAAACGAGTTTAGATTCACCTGTAGCTCATATTTATCTTCATTATTGGTAATTAATAGTAGCACATTACCTAGTGATAGTAGTTATAGTAAAGTAGTATTATATATTTCTATCATTGCTGCGATGATGACATGATCTTCATTGTCATCATTTAACCTTTTAATCTTTTCAGGATTCCTGTTTTATTTTTCGGAAAGAGTGACAGAGACATGGCAATTGTTTTCTATAAAGCTCGCAGTCACTCGCAAGGCCTCAAGCTCCTTTTATTGACCAACTGAGATTCCTCCTTTCACCTGGTCGCCGCCTTATATTGCACCTCAGAATTATTTACTCTCTCATGTGGTCGTATTGTTCCCACTGATGTTTTCTAATCTCCAACTGAGGAATTTTGAAAGGGCATGAGTGGACGTGTCTCTGTTGTTCCTTGAAGGTCAGCGTGGCGACCCTCACATCACATCCCCCTGACACCCACCGCCTCATTGTGACCCGGACGCATATTTCCCAACTCTTATCCACACAAAGTTACCATTAATAGTCCAGGAAACCTAACCGTAACCTAACTTAACCTAACGTAACCTAACCGTAACCTAACGTAACCTACCGTAACCTACCCGTAACCTAACTGTAACCTAACCGTAACCTAACCGTAACCTAACGTAATCTAACCGTAACCTAACGTAACCTAACCTGACGTGTTCAAGAGTAAACGCAACATATTGTTCCAGAAAACGGGAATATGCGTCCCGGACACTACAATCCATTTCGTTGAGACTCGGGTGTTCGCCTTCATACACTCCTCAGTCCTGATGGCGTTACTCTCACTCGAGTTGTGTTGAAGAGGCTGAAGTGCAATAAACTTTAGACTTTCTCTTTTTCGGCCGCTCCGTTTGATGACTGTGACCTGTAAATGCATAGTAGACCCCAAGGCGATGAAAAGTTATTTAGCCGCCTCAGTTTTGGGGTTCCCTATTAGGCTACACCCGAGAAGGTATTTGCTTAACGTCTAACATCGGCCAGAAGTATATTTTTGTGTGTCAGTCTTCGTTAGCATAGCATCAGAGCCACCCACTTAGAGTAAACGAAGCTCTGTTGTTGAACCGTAAGCCTAGCAAAGCAATGCCGACTCACCTCCACTCCCTAACCCACCATAACCCACATCATGTTAACCTAACCTAACCTTCTGTACGCCAATATAACCCTACACATTCCTCTCCTTGTCGAGTTACGCTTATCTGTACCTCATGGGCAGTCATCAGCAGTGGAATGTTATCAATGCTTTTATTCCAGCATCAGAGGGTCATACGTAGACTATTAATGAAGGTGACTCGCCAGATACAGGGCGGGCAGCTCGCAATAATAGTATAAATGAATAGTGACGCAGTAGATCTTGATTAAACTATTTGAAAAACGAACATCGCACTGAATCGTGGCCTCAGACAGACCCAGGCCAGGATCTCTCGGAGGCCACGACTGAATGCACTCTTGTGTCATGTTTGTAATTGATCTATGCTGGTATAGTGACATTCAATTTCCACGTCGCAGTCTTGCTAACCTGGTGACCCACAGATATACATAGGGAGCCTCTACACTCTCTCTAAAAGGTGAGATGATAGTCAGGATTTAGCTCGTGCTGTCGTAATGTCATGTGTGCAAAGGGAATGAGAATGCTGGTGTGTGGTGAGACGTTGCAGTGGCAGTAAATTTTGCCCCGGGCTTGCTGTATTCTGCTGGCAGGGTTAGAGAAGTAGGTTGTGGCTGTGAACTTGTAATGCAGGTTAGCTAGATGAACTCTGGGCGCCTTTTTTTTTTTTATCTAACTTCAAAAGGGTGGATGCCTGAGGACTGACTGTTTTAGGATGCTGTTTGTGGATGTTTGGTGTAGGTACTCGTAATGGTGTCGTTGCGAGGTAGTTGCTAATATGGTGTGATGCTGGTGTACTGGGAAGAGGAGGAGATGGTGTTATTTTGCACTGGGATATGGTGATGTGAGGTACTGGTTAGTTCTTTTATTCCTTTCTGGGGTAGGATGATTCAGCATGAATAAGCCTGTGGGGTCTGTGTCTCTCGTGCGGAGGGTCTTGTATCGGCCAGGTTATTGTTTTATGATGTGCCATTGTATGTGTGGTTCCGTACATACCACGTGTATATTTAGTGCCTGATTTTGTGATTTTGAGATTTTTTGGATGTTGATTTTGTATATGAATTGAAGCCGCCAAGGGCACGGAAAATTGTCATTGTAAACTTCACGATGTTTCCTTTTGTTGTCGAAATGAAGTCTTTTTTGAGTTCATGGATCTTCTTTGTAGCTCTGTTGCATAAGTACAGAAGAAAGGTTACATAGGTGAAACTTTGTAATATATTTGCAAAGTATGTCTATCTGTTGCAAAGAGTCCGAATGTGGATTGTGTAGAGAGTTCAGTCATTCTAGATCTAGAGTAACCGGATAATGTGGTAAGTTCAGGTGTGATGTATTGTTTAGTAGGTTGTGATGGCATTACTACGTAGGTTGTCTGTGTAGGTCAGTACAGGTGTTTGTGTGCGTGGCAGAGGAGAGAGCAGATCATTCAGGAAAAGGTTGAAGAGCGAAACCTTGTGGGACCCTTATTGGGAGGGTACTAAAGTGAGACTTGAAGTTTGGGAGTCAATCGAATCGTAGCGTATCTTTGTGTCGAATGAAATGCGGTAAGGGCAGGTGTATAGAACATGTGTAGTGGCGCTCTCTCCATCACTCATGCAGGGATGACTTAAGGAAGGGTGACTGACTGAAGGTGGTAAAACCTATCGCAAAACCACGATCACCTCCATTCATGCTTGTTGATACGGGTATTACATATTAAAAGATGTTCAAATACATCCGTCATCTTTTCAAGCCACATTAGAGGTTATGACTTCACAATCATATCTCATGTGTTCACTCTAAAGAAGTTGACCCTCTGCTCTGTCTTTGGATGCTTTCTGAATGGCACTATAACGTCTATAAGGCACATACGGCTTTCTGAATGACATTAGTTTGTCTTGGTCTGGAGACACGCTGTTGATGTTGCCGATGTTGACTTCACCAAATCAGAAAAAAAGAATGCATGGAGTCCAGTTGCAGGGTAAATACAGATGCTGGTGACCTACAAGGCGCCGGGGAGCACACGTCCACCACGGCCCCGCCAGGCGTTAGTATTGGTGCTGGCAACTGTGTGCGCCAAACATGGGCAAGGGAGGGCAGTGTCAGGCCCCTGGTAGACCTTCTGCCCCCCCCCCCCCCTCCTCCCGCCTCCACACACACACACACACACACACACACACACACACACACACACACACAGCTCACTCTCTCCATTATAGTTGATTCATTTCTCCCACCCGTGCGGCTCTTCCTGCGCCAGGTCGCGACACTCGCCATCTGCCCTCATGCCGCTACTTCCTCCTCCCCTCCGCCCCCATACCTCCCTCAACCCCCCCCCCCCCAACCCGCGGCGACTCGTGTCTGCCACATTCTTCCTTCACACCTCAACCCAAACCCACTGTTTAGGATTTGCACTGGCTATACCTATGCACCTATATATGCACCTTTATACTGGTTTTGCCTCTACTATTACACTGTTCTTATTCGCGACTGTTTATGTTGTGGAGATTTTATCCGTATGCAGTATAATAAAGCACCTAAACAGCTGACGTTTATAGCACATTATGTTATCGATGTTGTTTGAAAAGCTGGGTCCAGATAAACCATGATTTTACAACAGCCGTAATACCTTCAAATACTCATTTCATTAAATATGGTTTCACGACGTTTGTAGCTTCAGCCCTAAAGGTGTTGTGCATTATAGGCTGTGTGAAGGAGAAAGCGACATACTTCGAGGCTTGCAAAGAAGGAAGACCTAATCACCTCTCTCACACACACACACACACACACGCACACGCACACACGCACACGCACACACACACACACACACACACACACACACACACACACACTAGCCTCTTCAGCTTGCATGTACTTTATGTAAGGATACAACAACGCAGTTTCCTCTCTCTCTCTCTCTCTCTCTCTCTCTCTCTCTCTCTCTCTCTCTCTCTCTCTCTCTCTCTCTCTCTCTCTCTCTCTCTCTCTCTCTCTCTCTCTCTCTCTCATCTGTTCTATATATTGCAAGAATTCTGTTATTGCCAAACCATTTCACTTTTAAAGGAGTAAGTTTTGTCTAATGTGTGATTTTTAAGGAATATCTGGAAGTATCATGTCATTGTGAATTGGCTGAAATAAGGACTTTTAACCATTGTAACTGAAAACTTATTCCAGATTCGTGTTCAGCATGCCCGAAAACTGTTAAGAACAAATTTTCAAGCAAATCTATTTCTCAAAAAATATTGCAAATTTTGCAAGGCTAGGTTTACCCCTTGCAAGGGGTAAGGGTTTAAGAGTTTACCCCTTGCAAAATTTGCAATATTTTTTTTAAATAAATATGCTTGAAAATTTGTTCCTAACAGTTTTCGGGCATGCTGAAGACAAATCTGGAATCCGTTTTCAGTTACAATGATTAGAAGTCCCTATTTCAACCAATTCACAATGACATACTTCCAGATATTCCTTAAAAATCACAAATTAGACAAAACTTACTACAAAACATAAACCAGTGTTTCTGTTGATAACCAAAAGCACCACCAATGGTACAGAAAAAAAACCCGATAAAATTGACTGGAATGCAGATAAGAAACACAACACGGAAGCAGCGATCGTTCTCGTGTCGTCTGCATATCAGTATGTATGTACCATACATACATACTACATACATACCAAGCGTACATAATGTACGCCTGGTTATCTGCTTTGCGTCCTCGCGTCCTCGCCTCTTCATGCTGCTGCAGGGGGCGTGAAGTGGCACAGGAGCTGACATGCTTGCCTCTGCCCTTGTATGACGTCTTGCATGTGACGAGGGGGATCTGCGTCTCTGTCGAATGTAGAATGAATGATTGCTTTGTTTGTACACACCGTCATTGCTTCGTTGCTTTATCGGGCTGTTAGAGGCATAACGGGCCACCCCATCGGCAGGCAAGGCATATTGGAACAGATTTACATAGCACAAATACAGCAACACAGAGGCACAGGGAATATAAAGAGCCCACAGGAGTGTCGTGGCGCCGCTGCCATGAATGGGCTGTTTGAGGACGTCAGGTTTTGATCATATTTTCTTAACTCGAGACTTGTCTCTCGTGCCGCGACTCTTGTTGTTATTGTTGTTGTTTTGCCCAACGTGTCCTTTTGATTATCTAGGCCAGCAACAATTGGATTCGAGAGAGAGAGAGAGAGAAGGGGGAGGTTCTGTCAGTTTTTATTGTGTTCGTTTTGATTATTGATATGTGTGCGTGTATGTGTGTGCATAGGTACACACATTGACATAAGGAGAAAAGTTATCATTGTTTTGGAAGACCCAAACAATCGTCAGTCTCATGTTACTATATCAAGGGTGAAAATGCCAGGAGGGGCTGACCGCGTCGGTCGTTAAGTGCAGGGCAGTGCGACTGAGACTTCTGAAGCACCGTTTCTTTAATTTTGATCAAAGAGAATATTATGTTAGTTGACCTTGATCTATTTTCAGTCAAGAGATTGTTGTTTGGAATCACATCATGTCTAATTATCAACATGTTAAATGCATGCATGGTTTTTTTCGGAGGGGGGGGGGATAGGATACAGTGTTTGTGAGTATCTAAATTAAAGTCTTTACGTAACTCTGCCATCACCCTGCAGTGCTTGCATTGTTTGCCTCCACTGCGGCGGGTTCTCCCCTCGCCAAGGACTTTTGACCAGTAGCTTGGTCAACGGGTAACACCTGCCCCCCTGAAGGTTGCTCCGCTTGAATGCCACATGCACACACTCAAAGAACCTTTATGTCTATATTGAATAGCTGAAAAATGTGATTGGAATTATACTAGTAATTTGCTGCTTAATGAATACAGATTATTCTTTGTTCATTGTTCGCGAGGTTAGACTGTAACACTCATACTTTCTTATCATAGATCCGAATTAGGTCTAGCTGCAAAAACGTCTTGTCATTACTCTTGATCAGACAGCTTTTTTTTTCTCATTATTATCATAACGGTGTGAATTTCGTAACCTATTTAATTTCCAAACATAACAAGTGGATATATACAGGTGTTCTTACTAAAAAGATCAGTTTTCTCAAATGCTGGACGAGTGTTATCTCTTCATTATATATTTTTATTGCCCGTATCTGAATTTGTTTTTTCTTGGGGAAGTGACATTAATGTGCTGCTCGCGGCTCATAAAACCGAATTAAGAATGTGAGGTCATTACACGTAGAACTAGAAGTGTGTCAAAACTAAGGGTATGGCGAGGGGTAACCGGACGTTTCGACCACGGACGTTTTGGCCCTTAGGTTAGGTTAGGTCAGGTTAGGTTATTTTAGAGAGCTAGGATTACTGAGGCGGTTAGTTTTTACTCGTGCCCAAAACGGCCGTGGCCAAAACGTTCTACATTCATGGCGAGAGTGTGTTGCAGCCTGCCACCGGTGCTTCAGGCTTGCCGGCTTGCTTCATCAACGGTTTTACCTCCCGCCGGCCGAGGGTTGAAGGGCGCCGCGGTAGGGGAGGGGGGTTCCAGGTGGTCTTTGTGTTCACAGCATGCCGCTTGTTTACCTGTGCGAATAAAAAAGTGATGTATGCTTAATTTGATTTTTTTGATGCATGTGTTATGTTCTTCCAATCTCCTCCAATCCCGCTCGATAAGATTGGATTGTTATTGATGAGATGATGAGATAGTGAGAGGTGTGCGCTCTGGAAACCTGTAATTTGAGGTAACATTCCTTAGTCCTCCTATTACTTTATTAAAGAAATCACCAGTTATGGACATGAAGTATCTTGAGGTCTTAAAGCCATACTCGAACCTTCTTTAAAGTGGATACGTAACACAAATCATAATATTGTTCCAAAACTCAAGTGATATATTACAGTATGCTCGACTGTAACAACATTATAACATGCTCATTTATATTTAAAGCTACAAATATAAGCAGGTTACTTCATATGTTCAAGTAAATAGTGTTGCTCCAAGGCCATGCAAGCGGCTGGCAGAATTATGATGTGGCGGTCCATACGCGGGGAATTACCAACACCCCTTTGATTAACGCTGCTGGTTGCCTGGAGTGAAGGTCACGCCACCTAACCCGCTTCATCCCGCTATGTACTTAATTAATTCCTCCTATCGTCATTTAGATGTAAATATTGTGGCCATAACGACTTATGATATACAGTTTGCTTCGCTACATATACTTTAGTTCCTGTTTAGTAATTACTAGTTGTGGAAGGGGTTGCATAATTTAAAATATGCTGCAATATTCACGACCAAAATCTTCGTTAAAGGTGACGTTGGTACTACACTACTTACGACTTGCTTGTGTATGCATAACTTAAAGACAGCAGAATTATAGGACAAGATACGTAGTTATATATCTAATGCCATAAACATTATGATTCATAAGATCGCACAGAAAAAATAAACATTTTAGATATGACCTTGGCGCCTCCACCATTCTGGCTGAGTGAGTCGCCAGGTCGAAGCGAAGGTCGCCGCCACCAAGCAGACCAAAGACAAATTACAGAAGAAGATGTGTGAGTCATGTTGAGCGAGTAAACACAGCGGTCGGAGGGGAGAGCTGAAGGGAGAGCAGGAGGCGAGGGAGAAAGGAAGAGGCGGAGGGAAGAAGAGAGAAGGTGCTTGTGTGTGTTAGCAGTGTGGGCGGTGGAGTGCTGAGGAACCTAAGGAAAGAAATTATACGAATGGGCCAGGAAGTGTATAAGAAAAACTAAAACGAACGTCGACGTCAGTATTACCCAGAGGGAAGATTAATTATTTACGCAAAAGTAATCCGGAAATAAAGTCACCGTAGCTTTTTTCATAAATAAAAAAAAGTAAATTAATGTACACGTCCTGTAGAGGGAGATAATTTTTTCCACCGTCAACTAGTTATCAAGCAGGATGCGTCAACTGGGAGATTAACAGCGTTCCTAAATATAGAGTTACACCCGTAGTCACGACGGCAACACTACCCGTCCTGTTATGCCTATCCTTGTGGAGAGACAGACAGGCCTCGCTTGCAGAAACGTTAGTAGTTTCAGTACACGCTGTTAAAAGGGCAAGTGCTGACTATCCTGCTTTTAGATGAGAGCAAAAATTGCGTATGAATTTGATTATTATTCTGTGTATTAGTAAGTTGTAAATTTCTGCTGATCAATTGACACAGTATTGTTTATGCTGTCGCGGTCTGGCAAGCATCGTGTGCCCCCCCCCCTTACGCCGTGCCTGTCGCGGGGTGTGTGTTATGGACGTTATCGCCTTGTAGGGCGCCAAACCTCCCCGTCGCCCCTTGCATACCAATCGCCTCAGCTACACGCCATGCCTCGCTGGTTTGTTAACGAGTGAAATAGCCAAGGGAAGAGTTGAAAAGATTGTTAACTAAGGAGACGAAGTTGAAGAGGACCTATAAAGCGATACTAAGCGTCAAAGGACCAAGAATAAGAAGACCACTTGTAAATTCATTGTATTGCTTACATAGCTTATAAGTCAGTTTAAACGCTGCATGTCTCAATCAGTTTCTATTTTATTACGCCAATTAACCTTTATGAAAACAGAGACATGTTTTTTTTTTATTCGCAAGTTTCTTTAAACGCACGTAACAATGACTCAGAAACTTGCGAAAGGTGAAAACGGCATGTTGTTTGTAAACGTTCGTGCGAATCGTGCCCCGAGGAACACTCACGCCGCCCTGCAGGTCTGTATCAAAGTTTTACAAAGTTTACAAAGTTTATTGAGAAAAGGGAGGGATTACAAAGAGGGGAGTGTATCGTGGAGGGGCGTGAGAGAGAGCCAGCTGGGGGCCTGCTCGGTGGGTGGCGGCGACGGTGATGGTTGTGAGGCTGCTGCACCGTCCCTGAGGCCTCGCCGGGATCTAGAGTTGCCCTGACTGACACTTTAAGATTACAAGACATCACAGTGTATTCATCAGATCTGAGTGGTGTGATTATTTATTATATTTACTAACTCAATAATTCATAACTTGATGGATGCATTCTAGTATCATGTGCGTGCAGTATAGTTTGAGAACATGAACATGCGGTAATGTAACAGTGTCATGCATTCTAGCCACCTTCAATATTATTTTTGTTATCAGTAGTAAGAAAAATATCAGGTTGGTTCATTTGGGATATTCTCTAATAACTACTTGTGGAGAGAGAGAGAGAGAGAGAGAGAGAGAGAGAGAGAGAGAGAGCCTCATCAGTCTTGCCTCTATAATCAACATGCTCAAGGGACGGGAGAGGAAGTTGAGTAAGATTCCTGATTAGTGGATAACTATAAATAGGTAAGAAGTGCATTGCAGATTTGTTGCAGTAATCAAACCTTGGACACGGCGAATGAACTCCAGTATTGCACAGGCTACCATATAAGTCTTGTGTTCGTTCACCTTATGCGGCTGTTACTTTTCCAACCTTCGGGCAGACGCGGCGTGGAAAGTAGAAGAATTAATTGTATGATTGTATGATGAATACGGTACATTAAATTCAGAATCGACTTGATAACTTAGGACAGTGGTACATTATCGTGGGGGTGATCAAGGTCTTCATAACTTATTGTATAGAAACTACCAAGCTGCTTCTTATTACTAACCTAACCTAACCTAACCTAAACATTATGAATTGACCACTTACTACCTTAACTTATCTACCTTTTAAGCCATCTGTATCATTATTAACTGTATAAATAAATAGATATATAAGAAAACTCCCCTCATTATGCTGCGCCTCTATCTCTCCCAAATTTAACTACGCAGTGTTTGTTAGTTGCACTTCATGCGCTCTCCTTATATAATCTTCTGTCTTATCATTAGCTGGTTTCCATTACCATTGACCTCGGATGCAACAGATCAAGCCAACAGTACCGTCCAACACCCAGCCCAACACCCAGCTCAACACCCAGCCCAACACCCAGCTCAACACCCAGCCCAACACCCAGCCCAACACCCAGCTCAACACCCAGCCCAACACCCAGCTCAACACCCAGCCCAACACCCAGCCCAACACCCAGCCCAACACCCAGCTCAACACCCAGCCCAACACCCAGCCCAACACCCAGCCCAACACCCAGCTCAACACGTGCATAATTCCCTCCTTGTTCTGCGACACGTACCCGAATTTCATTGCCCTTGACGCCACATTCCACAGCTATCTCCTTATCTATATTCTGTGGATGAAATTCTAAGTAGGACCTCTTTGTCTCTTCTCAATCACATATACAGTCATAATCATGGTATTCATATTGTTTGATAGCTTCTGATATTGTTTTGATAGCTACGTGTATACAGGATACTCGGAACGTGTGGGTGGAAGATGCTTTTGTCCCGGTTCTTGATTGTGTGGGCGGTTACGAGGGGCACAATGGGCTTGGTGTGGGTGGGGCGTGAAGGTATTGGTCATGGGGTGTGGCCATTACACCTGGACGTGTTCGTGTGAGTGAGAGAACCATTGGGATAAACAGTATGCATTATGGATATTGTATTTGTCCATGACGAGGCGATGTGATGTGGTGGTCAGACGGCTTCCCAAACCTAACCTCAAGGGACGGTGTTTGGAAAGGTCAGTAGGAAGGCATTCTATCTGTCCACCCGTCACTCCTTCATGCTCCAGCCGTCGTGTAAATAGAATAAGCGAATATATTTTTTGAAAGAGTGGACGTGTGTGTGTGTGTGCGTGTGATGCGGCAGATAGGTAAAGGAGCACTAGTGGGGAGGGAAGATGGTGGGTGGCTGGGGAAAGTGATCAGTCAGCTTTGGTTCACCTAATTACCAGGTATGTCGAGTCTAATCATGGTAATCACGGAACCACACACCTGTCAGGAATGTTCCGGCCCCACCTGCCCCTCCCACCCACCGCCACTTGACACTTAAACCAAACTGTAGATGCACCTGCAAAGCCGTTATAAATTATGTTCAGATTAGTTTGCACTTCCATTATCTGTGAAATATCGTAACCACAATACTCATAGCCACAATAATGGGTTGTGACTTGTGAGAATACATACATAAAGACAATACATATGCCTGACCCTAGTATTATCAAAACAAAGAAGTGACCATAACTATTGGACTAATGATACACAGTTGGAACGCGCGTCACCTAAGCACACTTGCCTGCTGTCTCACAGATCAGTTAAGGCTGACCTTTAGTTAAGATCGCATAGATTTCCGCCTCGTTCAGCCTCCTGACAGGCTATGGCATTTGTGCTTTATGGTGGGGGAGCAGACAGCTGGAAACAGTATGAAGAGGCTCGAGTGAGATGGATGGTGACCACCCGCACGATGTCCCACTTGCCCCACCTCGCCCTGCCTCCTCGGGCGGCGAGAGGCTTACACTCAAGGTCACAGTGTTACCGCCAGAGGCCTCAGGACTGTCTTGAATGCCCAGTTACCACCTAGACTGCCGCGGTGGCTTGCCGATGTCATCCTGGCGGTGTTTGTTAGTTTTGAAACCTCTGTCGCCTTACTTATCGTTTGGGAATATTGTAGATTGATTATTTTTTTATTACTATTTATTGAATTTTTTTTAAATTATTTATTACCTTTATTTTTGTATGTGTGTTTAAAAGTTTAACATCTAACTTAATTTGGATTTGATTCCGAATTAGCATTGTGTGTGTGTAGATAGAGAGATGGATAGGTTGATAAATATACTTGTTTTAGTGGTTAGGTTATCGTGTTGTGTAACTGTAATAATGTAACATCTCGGTTTTAAGAGCAAAGTTTTTTTCAACATTAGTCCCGTTATGATGGTCGTGTCCATCCTGTTACAATAACGTCATTGCCTTTACACCCGACAGTCTCTTTTGTAACATTATTTTCTCTTTAACAAAACATTAGTAATATGAATAGTTTCGTGCACCTTCTCTTCTCCCCTACACACAGACAAGTTAGTCAAGGAACTGCTGTCATAATTTTACTCGTTTTTCTTCATCTGTAGTTAAGAAATGCCATTTGAGGGGATGGTGCGGACCTTTGACCTAGGGGCGGTTCGCATGTGACCTCGTTAAATGGTAGATAAGAGATGTATGTATGTACAGTACCGTGGGGAAAGGGGCGTTACCTAGGCTCACGAGGGTTAGGGTTGTAATTCCACCGCTCTGGCAGTGTCGGTGTTGGTGGTTGGGGTTGGCTCTTCTTTCCATAACGTCCAACAAATTGGTTAACTGGCACCTCTTTGGGCCGAGCAACGGAGAGCCGCGGACAGAGACGGGCAGAGTGACTCATGAAGGGGTCCACCTGGGTGCCCGCTTATCACACGGTCATCTCACGTACTACTGAACTCTCATTCTTAGGCTATTACACACACACACATACAGGGTCAACTTTATAAAGATTGATATGGAGACATGACAACACGAACGTAGCTCACTTCCTATATGTTGCAAGATAAATACATTGCATCATTTGAATTGAGTCGTAAATATAGACACTGCATACTTTTTCTACTTCTACTACTACTTACTTTTGCATATTACCGTGGATTAGTGTTTGGATTTTCTTGTTCTAAATGCACAGTGAATGAATGCACGTTTATCTTTTTTACAATCACCCTGTTTTGTACTGCTCAGGGAGGACTTTGATCTTATATATCTACACATCAGTTCGGAAGTTGAGTCAAGGTGTGTGGCAAGGCTTACGTGTCTCTCTTCAATGACTGATACGTGTCGCCATCTGACACTCGCGGTGACGCATTGCCCACAGGAAGGGCCCGCCGGCTCACTCACTGTTCGTGTAATAATGCTGCATTTCTCGGAGACACTGAAAATTTTTCCTTCTTGTTAGATAATATTGTTGTTGAATACTGAAATATATATGACTAATTATGAGGGAATGGTCTTTCGTTTTCGTTTGGTGTTTGTTTGCATGGCAGAGATCTTTTACTTCGGGAGATCAACACTTCATTTCATATTGTAAGTTAAAGGAATCTTAATCACCATTCTTAGTGGCTGAAAGGAAACATTGCCGTACGAAGTGAAGGCTTATGATTGATTTGTTTATGTGGTTCAGGTTGCGTTGACTCTCTCGTCCTTTGTTGAGCGACATCCAGCACGTTGTTGTGTCTCCGCGCCGCCTGTTTTGCGCCATTACCTGACACTGCCTTGGCACCGTCCTCTGCAAAAGGACGGAACACCTTGAAAAAAATAGAGAGAGAATAAAACCTAATATTACCACCTTTATCACCCCGGTCACACGGTTTATTACTAAGAAGTCATAGTTGACGCCACAGATATTTCATTTTATATTTGTATAATCAAGAACCTTCCTAATCCTCCTTCATGACGAGTTTTTATCTTCATGTTTACATCTTTTCTCTCATCGACTACAACACACGCAACGCCTTTGACGTAACAATGTTTACGATTACATCAGTCTACGATTCTTCAAGGGTGACTCACAGATCTCTCATTCATAGTTATTATTTCTCTCCTAAACTTGGCAGACGTGCTCGTGCTGGTTTCTCCCGGTCACCACAACTGCTGGTTCACAATTTACTCACCGTTCGTCCTCGCGGAGCCGCACACTCTCGCTCGCCAAATGTTACACCGTGGCCTCAGGAAGCAATTTCATTCTTCATACCGTTTTCCTGTGTTGTGAGTGCGAGATTGTTGGAAACACGATCCATCAGAGCCGCAACGCGACCACAGGAGGGCGTTCATGCCGGGTCGCTCTTGATTAATTGGACTTACTCTGTGCAGGAATTTTGTTTTGTTTCCGTTAGCAGCCATGTCTTATAATGTTCCTCTTTTAGGCATATCTTTTCTCATTTGCACACACACACACACACACACACACACACACACACACACACACACACACACACACACACACGCACAAACAGCCGTTCGCTGGTTAGTGGATACTAACCAGTAATAATACAGCGGGCCGCTCCGTGAACCCGCGTTCGAACTTTACTCAAGGTTCGAAAATTTTCATTGACCAAAACGGGCAGTTACTGCCCCCTAACTTAAGTAAAGGGATGGTTTTGGTGTGGTGTGTGAGGTCCTAATAGCTAGGTCGCGAGTCTAGCGCGTGATCAAGACCATGAATAACTTTTTTTTCTCTCTCAGATATTGATGCCATAATTTTTTTTGCAGAAATGTTACATAGTTTTCATTCAGTTTTGTTAACCTTATCATTTCTTTCTTTCCAGGTGAGCTCATCCCTCTGGTGCATCCTCGGGTCCTGTATGTAAGTAGCAGACACCACCAAGCTAAGGATGGAAAGATGGGTCGTCAGGGCGAGGGCTAAGTATAGGCCTCACGTGTCTTGCTGATGATAAAAGCCGCCCTTGTAGAAGTAATGAAAGGCGTTGGTGTTATTAGGGACCATTAATTCTGGATATAATAGCGCATGCTGTGTATATCTACTTAATTGCTTCATGTGAATCTAAATTAAACTTCATAGTATTATCATTAAGAGGCGATAACACAAACATTATACGTGTATTTGATGTCCAAAAGCAAGTATACTGTTCTTACTTGTAACCAAATTAATCAAGCAGAATATATACGCAGTAGTGAAGCAAATTAAACTAGAGTTCTGGACAGTGTGATACCGTTAAGGACACAGGGCCGTAGTGCGTCCAGTGTGGGGTGTCCGCTATACTAGGCAGGGGGGCGGGGCGGAGGGGGTGTGAACATGGTGGGGGGGGGGGTTAGGATGTAGGGGGAGCACACCACACACACACAGGGGGGCGGGGCGGAGGGGGGTGTTAACATGGTGAATGGGGGATGTAGGGGGCACACCACACTGCACAGGAAGGAAGCAAGCCCCGGCGTGGCCTTGGCAACAGGTGGCAGGATGCACCTTGACTCGCTATGGTGGCGGAGAAAACACGATTATAGAAGAAAATACTTTTTTGGTGAAAGTATCAAATTCTTTAATATTTTCAAAATGTAGGACTCTTTTGATAACGTGTCAAAGGAATGTCACCAGAATGATTCGGTCTGACGTCAGATTTGAATTATGTATAAGAATTGGCTCACACTAAATACCATTCTCTAGATAGCGATGTTGTTTATGTACGATTAGTTTTCAAAAACGCTTATAAGTAAACAATCAGATTTAAAAATGGAACATACTGGAAGAATTTATAGTCTTATTCTAAATATTTATCTCCCCACATGGACCTATATTGTGCAAAGGGGACACACACACACACATAGTACATATATGTACTCCGAGTACATGTATGTACGAGTATGAGTACATATGGATACTCCGTAGTATAGGGGAAGCACGCTCGGTTCACAACCTAGAAGTCCCGGGTTCGATCCCCTGGCGGAGCGGAAACAGATGGGCTGTTTCCTTAAAACCCAAGCCCCTGTCCACCCAGCAGTGAATGGGTACCGGGTGTTAGCCGGGGTTTGTGACCTGCTCTCCGGGGTGCTGGCTTCGGCCAAAACTAAGCACTAAGGATGAATGATAAAAAAATATTGATATGGAGACGGGGCCATACGAGCGTTGCTCAGGCCCTGTAAAATACAACTAGACAACTAGATGTATACACACACACACACACACACACACACACACACACACACACACACACACACACACCACACACACACACTGTACACTTTCACCACTATCAACACCCCCCCCCCCCCCACCACCACCACACCCTTCTCTGTTCTCTGTTCTTTTTCAGCCGTAATGGACGCTCTAATTAAGCTCAGCCCTCCTTCCCTGCCCTCCACCTAGTTACCCTCGCGGCACATTCCTCTTTATCTAGATGTTAGGCTTTTACCCAAGGCGACCTCTTAAAGCCTGAGTAGTCAACGTAATTACAGGTATGAAGCTGATAATGATGAATTAAAAGTAACTTGGTTAACCACTAGTACTTGAGTGAACCTGTGTCGTCATTAACCCCTGGAGACCCAGTACGTAATTTCATGTATTTTGGCTGCCATTAGATGATTTTTAGTTAATATAAGCAATGTTTTATAGATATGACCTATTTAGTATCCTTGTCCACTAGCTAATTTGGTATATTTAGTTAGTTTTCGTAATTTTATGGCTAACAACAGACAATTCTATATAGCAAAGGAAAGATCTGGGTGTGAAGAGGTTAAAATCTTGTTAGCATTACTCTCAGCTTGCCATTATTATTTTCCTCCCCAAAGAATGTTATCATTGTGTTTTCATCTTTAAAGAATTTAGATCAAGTTAAACGGATGGATGTTTTGGCTTTCTCCGTGAACCGCACTACTCAATTACGGCATCCTGGACGAGCTGAAATTATGATAGCGAAAAAAAACAGAAACATGACCAAAAAAGAATTCTTATATATGACAACAAAAAAAGCTTGAAATAGAAGAGTAAAAAAAAAAAAAAAAAAAAGTCGATAGGTAAGAAAAAAAAAGTTAGAAATTACGTAAATTAAGGAAAGTTATCAAACCCAATCGCGAGTTTAAAGTTAGGCATGCTGCATACTGTGGAGAAGCCTGGCCTGTGTAAGCATGTTATTGTTCATTGATATAGTTTTTAACCCTGAGGGGATTGTAGTGTTCCAGGGTTATGCCACAAGGAAACACTAATACCACAAGGAAACACTAATACCACAAGGAAACACTAATACATACAGACCGCCAGGGTGGCGCGGTTGGTAGAATCACGGACTGGTGCTGCAGAGTCCCTGCGCCATTCGGTCAGCGGTTCGAGTCCACCAAACTCGTCCTGGTGTGGTGGCGCTTTGTACAGTCAATAACCTTGTAGTTGGTACTTGCAAAGTGTCTAGATATGATCAAAGTATCTTATATCTTAATACATACAGAAGCCAGGCACCACATCCGCTGTATCCGCCGCCGCCGGCCCCCTGGCAGCGTCCGTGTGGCCCAGTTATATCTGAAACACTTCTGCATGATGTTTCCCAGCGTTGTTTAAGTTTCTGTTTGATGTGTTACTTTGTCAGGAGATTGAGTGTGTCAGTAGCTGTTGGTCTGTTTTCTTAGTTAGTAGTTATGCTTTTAAAATGGATAATGATATAAAATGTTCGAACTATTATGAATGAGTTCTGGTTAAATGTATAAAGAAAATCTTCAATTCTTGTTTGAAATGTTTTGAAGATGAAAATACAAACATCATACTGAAAAAAAACTATATAGAGTCAGTGTTCGTGAAGTTTGTTTACTTATTGGCTAAGTTATTGCATAAATTGTGCAAAGCATGTCCAAATATGTTTATTTATTCAACACTTACACCGAAGTGTTTCGCCAGTGTTGCCTGTTTCGGGGTCCTCGGCGCCCCCCCTGACCTCCGTTGCCTCACTCTCCTGACCCTTAACCCAAATGTGAGGTGAAATGTAGGTAATGCCTCCAAGGGCCGAGGGGAGAAGAGTAGAGGGTGTGTAGAGGGGTGCTAGAGGGGTGTTGGTGAGGGGCTTGAGTACTAGGGGTGAAAGGGTGCCGGATGAGGCGCTAGAGAGGAAACTATATATACACATTGTTGAAGGGCTTGAGAAGGCATCATATTCTTCACTTTTTCTCTACTCCTTCCCTGATCTCTGTAGAAAGTTTGAGGATGGACTCAGATCTCATTCATTGGCTCACATCGATGCCTCACCTGCTTGACAATGATAATTAGTATCCCATTTATGGTATGTCGATCTCTCTCTCTCTCTCTCTCTCTCTCTCTCTCTCTCTCTCTCTCTCTTCCTCTCTCTCCTCTCTCTCTCTCCTCTCTCTCTCTCTCTCTCTCTCTCTCTCCTCTCTCTCCTCTCTTCTCTCTCTCTCTCTCTCTCTCTCTCTCTCTCTCTCTCTCTCTCTCTCTCTCTCTCCTCTCTCTTCTCCTCTTCTCTCTCTCTCTCTCTCTCTCTCTCTCTCTTCCTCTCTCACCCTCTCTCTCCTCCCTTCTCCTCTCTCTATCTCTTCTCTCTATAACATTAATTATAACTACCAAGTCTATTTTGTCTTCCTGTCCACCAAGGCCTCCCGTCAGCCTTTCACCGGCACTTCCATCCGCTAACACACAGGTATTGCTCTTGAGATACGTGTTGTAATGTGCTGGAATCTCATCTATTCCTTGTACGCTACACTCACCTCAGGAAAACCTTGTGTGATTTTGCCGCACGTCTTTTGGAAAGTTAGCAATGCCTTTTAAGGAGTCTGATCATCTACTCTGCAACCCTCGTGAGTACTTCGCTGGCTCACCCTCTTTTTATTTATGTCTTGTCTACGACCCCATGCTTATTCCGGCTAAATTGGTACTGATATTACCTTTTAAAAGAACATTTGTAGTCAGATGGTCTCCTGCCGACCCGTAGCTCCGTGTCCATTTCTCAAGGGCGTTGCGTCATGGCTGGAAGCTAATAACGAGGCAGGTGTGTCAGGTAGCGAAGGTGAATGGTGAACGTAGGGTTAGGGGCGCCTTTCCCTGCAGGATGGTGAAGCTACCGACGGGGGGATGATGATGATGGTGAGGAGGAGGAGGAGGAGAGTAAGATGGAAAGAGAGAAGCAGCAAAAAAAAAGTTTCATCGATTCTAGTGACGTTATGCAGATTTTTCTTTTTTCATGCGTTCATTGATGTTTCATTGTAGTTTTTGATCGGTGTGTGTCCTAATCCTGGGTATAGTGTCGCTCAATATAGGACATTGCTTGCTTTTGACGTAGCTTGTGTTGTATTGTCAAGCCTGATGAAGGTTTGTGGCTGACCTGCGAGGATGTTTGTTCAGGTGTTGTACCAGCTGTTGAAGGGACGGAGGGAGGAGAGGTGTGATCGATCCCTACCAAGTGTGAGAGAATACCAGTGTTTATTATTGTTATCATTTTTATGTGTTATCACCTCTAATATGGGTGATTGGTGCCTGATTACTGGTTCGTTAATGTGCTGCAACAGGACTACCGTGATGAGATATATTGTGTTATGGTCAACAAAAACATTTGTTTATGAAAGTTAAATAAGTAGGCAAAAGGTTAAAAAAAATTGGTTATTCAAAGACCCTCTGTTTTGCCATGTACTTCGTAATGTATAATAAGTTTCGATTAAGAAATGCACATGGAATTTTCTTTATTTGAAATGAAAAATGCATCTTTGATTGAATATCTTTCATTGGTAAATACATTGTTTTTTTGCCTCGTTAGTGACTGGTTGTCATATCTAGCGGGAGTCAGACCACACCTGTCAGAAAGCGAGCTGTGTGGAAGGAGCAGCAGGAACCACCGGGCCAGGACGTGCTGCTGTGTGCTGTGTTATTCATTATCTGCTGCCATTGTCTACATGAGGAAGTGTTTGCTGCTCGGGTGTGTGTGGTTCCCGAGCCCCGTGTGGTGCCGGCCTCCACTACAGCCTGAACTGCTGGGCGATGGCGGTACGAGTGAATGAATTAACCTTCTCGCGTTCGCTCTCGCTCTCTCCCCCACATCGTCGGTCTCCAGGTGAAGGCCGAAGTGTGTGTAGACAGGCCAGTCTCTCCCTGTGTGGCATTCTTGTTTTGTGTGGCACACCAGCTCGCGCCGACCACCTGTTGTGTGTGTTGCATTCTTACACCTCTCTGGAGTGTCAAGCTGTCATTTTCTTTGTTTGGATCTAGCATTCCTTACTGTCAACTTTCAAACTAATATTCGACACCTATATAATTGTCATTGTAGTTGTTTTCGTGGTGGAGGCAAGAGCTTCAACTCATTATTTATTCTGGTTTTCTCTCATTATTCTCAATATTCTGGTTCATCTCTCGATATAAGCTGGAGTAGCTACCCTGGCTTTGTGGAAGTGTAGCAGAAGCAGTTTTTGTCCTATATTTTCTTTTATGTGTCTATTCCCTTTTCCCCTCCCCCATAGCTTCCCTTCTCCCCTCCCCATAGCTTCCCTTCTCCCCTCCCCATAGCTTCCTTCCTCTCCTCCCCATAGCTTCCCTCGTCCCCCCGTCCCTCTTTCCTTCTCCCATCGCTCCCCCCCCCCTTGTGCCCTCCCCATCACTTCCCTCGTCTCCTCCTCCCCTCACCCATCGCCCCATGTACTAAATCGCTTCCCTCGTGCCAGGCTGCTGCCACACTGAAGTGACACAATGGTGAGAGCCAGGGAAGGGGTGCCGATGCCCAGACCAGGCTGTGAACAAAGACCCATGCCATAGCCTACTCTCTCGTTACCTCCACCCCATTCCAACACCCCCTCCCCTCTCCTCCACCCCCAACCCCTCCCTCTCATCCCTCTCACGCCTCCCATTCCTCTTGTATTCTCATTTAACTCTTCATCGTACTTTCACTTCGACCTAGCCCTTATAAATAATTCCTAAGTTAAGTTCGTATTGAAATTCGCTTCATAACCCTTTCATAGTGACCTCTTGTGTTGCGTCCGTGCCCTGGAATGACCTCAGGCGACCCGGGGTTAGTCACATCTCCCTGGTGGCCGTACGTATAACCGGAGCCTGCCTGCCGCGCCTCTCCAGACCAGGCCACGGATTTGCATGGTCGTGAGGAAAGACTTTGTTCTTTACGGGTCTTTGTTGTGGTAATGATGGAGGAATCTTGCTCGGGCTCGGTCTCGTTTCATCCGTACTCCCTCCTTCTCGATTTCTTCTTTCTCATTAAATCGTTTATTGCCCCATTTAAAAGAATCCTATTAAAATCCATCTCAGTTTCTTTCTCTCTTTTGTGATTGTGGTTCATTTGTTCATTTATTTCATTCAGTTCGACCCGCCTTCACCAGCGCTCTCTCTCTCTCTCTCTCTCTCTCTCTCTCTCTCTCTCTCTCTCTCTCTCTCTCTCTCTCTCTCTCTCTCTCTCTCTCTCTCTCTCTCTCATATCAGTAATTAGCCTATTCTTGATAAATGGGGAGTAGAAAAATGGGAACACATTTGAATCTGAAATGCGAATGGAAGAAGAGAGGAAGGAGAGAAGCGGGTGAAGGTTACGAGAAGGTGGAGTGGAGTGGAAGGCGTTTTATATACAGAGGTACAGGTGGAGTGGAGGGAGAAGGAGAGCCATATCCCGAGTGGAGTGAAGAGTGTGGACTACTTGAAGGGAGGTTTGCTTCGGGTAAGAGAAAAAAAAAAGATAGACTAAAGTGGTAAGACGAGTGTAAGTGTAGGAAACAGGAAGAGTGACCTGAGAGAGAGAGAGAGAGAGAGAGAGAGAGAGAGAGAGAGAGAGAGAGAGAGAGAGAGAGAGAGAGAGAGAGAGAGAGAGAAGAGAAGGAAGATTGAATGACTGGAATAACGGGAACCAGGTAAATGATGTGAAGAAACCATTGACTTGTGGTGGTGATGGTGACAGCGAGGATGGTGAGGCGGCAGTGATAGTGATAGTGATAGTGATGGAAGCCAAACCACTATTTTGACACAGCCTTCACCATCCACCTAACCTTCACCTCTAATCCACCTCCATCTCCTCTTCTTTCCCTTCCTCCTCTCTTCTTTAACTCCCCTCTTCTCTCTGTTTTTCATCTTACTTCTCATCGCCATTCTTTCTTTCCACCCCTGCCTTCCACTCTTCCATTCCCCTCCACCTCCTGCTTCCACAACCTCATCGCCATTATTCCCTTCCACCTTTTCTCTTCCATTCCCTTCCACAACCTCATCGCCATGCTTTCCTTCCACCCCCACTTTCCACTCTTCCATTCCCCTCCACCTCCTGCTTCCACAACTGTTATCCTACGTGACCTGCGAGATGCCTGCTTGCCGGGCCGGGAGTGGTGGTGGTGGTGGTGGTGGTGGTCCGGTAACCCTGCTGGCGTTCCCTCCCTGCCTCCCTCCCTCTGCACCGGTCTTGCCTGGCCGCTACAGATGCCGTTGTCCGGTGTACTGATAGAGCTGTCGATAATGCAATTACCTTCAATTTGTTAGACTTGTGAATTTCCGTCGGGCCAAACAAAGCTGGTTTCATGATTTAAGATGCCTCGCAGGTGCCCTAACTTCTAACTAGGGGGAAGGGAAGGAAGGGAATATTATGTTATGATTGTTTTCTTTTCTAGTTATGTCTCTAGTTAGTAAGTTTTGTCTAATTTGTGATTTTTAAGGAATATCTGGAAGTATCATGTCATTGTGAATTGGCTGAAATAGGGACTTCTAATCATTGTAACTGAAAACTGACTCCAGATTAGTGTTCAGCATGCCCGAAAACTGCTAGGAACAAATTTCTAAATTTTTTGCAAATTTTGCAAGGGGTACCCTTGTCCTTGTGTGAAATAGTCCCTATTTCCCTTCCAAAATTTGTAATATTTTTTGAAAAATACATTTGCTTGAAAATTCGTTCCTAGCAGTTTTCGGGCATGCTGAACACTAATCTGGAGTCAGTTTTCAGTTACAATGATTAGAAGTCCCTATTTCAGCCAATTCACAATGACATGATACTTCCAGATATTCCTTAAAAAAAAAAATTAGACAAAACTTACTGCAAGACATAAAAATATGATAGGCAATGCTAGATTAATCATTATTTCAATAATGAGAGAGAGAGAGAGAGAGAGAGGAATATAATTCAATCTGTGTGTGTGTGTGTATGTATGTAGGGAGGTGTATGCAAACTTAGGAGTATGCTAGAAGCATTACAAGGTGAAAAATATGTGTGGGTGTCTTATCTTATCTTTAAGTAGTAAGAAATCGATGGTTTATGAGTTCTTATGTATATATGTTCTAGATTAATCTGTATTGTTATTATTATTATTATCATGTGGTATTATAAGTGTGTGTACTTATAATTATAGTATAAATACAATGATTTTGGTGAGTACAAGTAATGCAATATGTGCTGTTTTAGCATACTTGAGTGACTTATTATTGTGTGGAGGGGCTAGAGGTAACCATCGGATAATTCGGGTTTTCGGCTAATTCGACTCAGGTCTCCTCCCAATTAGTTCGAATTAGAGAGGGTTTACTGTACACCAGAGCCAAGGAAATAAGAGATACAAATTCTATCTATATCTAAATTCCCTTGGCCTTGGTATACACTTTGTCAACTCTCCATCACGTAAAAATCAAACTCCACTTGCTTTGTCTGCGAACTTGATTTATGAGAATGGCTTCAAGCACAGCAAGTTTTCATCTGATTCCGGGCTCTGATGTATTGCTTATCTTCGTGACGTGGATTCTTTGCCCCTTGATGAATGCTTACGGAGGTCGTCTTGAGTGTGGGTGATGCAGCAGCTTTTGCGTGGTAGGAACCCTTGGAGTGAACGAACAGGTAACAAATTGCTTGGCTATATTCGTGACCGTTTATAAAAGAAATAGTGCTTTGTATGCTTCTGTGGGGCATATGTGTGTGTGTGTGTGTGTGTGTGTGTGAGTGTGTGCAGGAGGTGGAGGGGAATGGAAGAGACTAGGTGGAAGGAAAGAATGGTGATGAGGTTGTGGAAGCAGGAGGTGGAAGGGAAATTGAAGAGAACAGGTGGAAGGAAAGAATGGCGAGGAGAAGTATGATGAAAAAAGAGAGAAGGAGAAGGGAGTCAAATAAGTGTGTGTGTCTGTGTCTGTGTCTGTGTCTGTGTCTGTGTCTGAGTCTGAGTCTGAGTCTGAGTACTACCTGGAGATTATTTGGTCCTCCTTTGGGGCTCATCGTTCAAGGAGATTCGATAAGGTCACTTGCAGACAGATCCGGTTCTGAAGGCTCTATACAATGTAAAATAGAAAATGGATATGATGGCCAAATAAACAAAACACCTTAGTAAATAAATAGAGTAACCGTGCAGTCGATTGAATGTTTTTGATAAATTTAGCTGAACTAGATAATCAGACCCTTACACACGTTCATAATTGAGTCATGGCATTCCTCAGACGACACAGATGCTTTTATGAGACAGATAAGGTAAATGCTACCCACCACCACCAACCAGGACCCTCACACACCCTACCTGCCACCCCTCCACCCATCCACCACCCAGGACCCTAGAACACCCTACCTACCACCCCCCCTCCACCACCCAGGACCCTAGAACACCCTACCTACTACCCCCCCTCCACCACCCAGGACCCTAGAACACCCTACCTACCACCCCCCCTCCACCACCCAGGATCCTCACACACCCTACATGCCACCCCTCCACCACCACCACCACCCAGGACCCTCAACCACCCTACCTGCCACCCCTCCACCACCACCACAACCCAGGACCCTCAACCACCCTACCTGCCACCCCTCCACTACCACCCAGGACCCTCAACCCCCCTACCTGCCACCCCTCCACCCCTCCGCCACCCAAGACCCTCCAACACCCTATCTGCCACCACCCAGGACCCTCACACACCCTACCCTCCACCCCTCCACCCCGCTTCGCCAAACTACCTGGACGGTGGTGAGTCATGCAGACAGAAGTGGTAACCGGTGGAAAGATTCAAGAAGCCTCACCCACCGGCCAACAGCTGTACACGCGGCTGGCTTTTACGGCAGAACACTGTATTTGGTTTGTTTATAGAAATCATGGTACTGTTTGGTTTTCACTGAAGCGTGTGTATGTGTGTGTGTGTGTAGGTACGCGTTCAAACACTCAGTAAGAAGAGGAAGGTTCCCATATATGCTTTCGCCTCCCTTAACCTGCACCGTTCGACCTGTGGCCAGATTCCACCGTGGTCAGATAAAGGGGGCGAGAAGGCAGCAACGGACCACCTCCACCTCAGCTATCGCCTCCTCCTCCTCTTCCTCTTCCTCTTCCTCCTCCTTCTCCTTCTCCTTCTCCTCCTCCTCCTCCTCCTCCTCTTCCTCTTCCTCCTCCTCCTTCTCCTCCTTCTCCTCCTCCTCCTCCTCCTCCTCCTTCTAAGCCATCGCCTCCTCCTCCTCCTCCCACCTCCTTCGCCTCCTCCTCTAACCTATACCTGTCTTAAGGCGGAGCGAGTCCCGGCTGAGCTGTGGTGTCGGTTCAGAGGTAACAGTACTGCGCCCTAACTCTCGTTCCAAACCCGCACCCACCCCGCACCCTCACCTAACCCGCCCACTCCCACAAACACCCACCTGGGGCGCCTTGCCAGTCCAACGCTTGCTACATTTACCTGACACACACACACACACACACACACACACACACACACACACACACACAGATAGATATTTTATTGACCACAATATTCTGTACTACATAGAATAATCGAAATAACTGTAATAAATATATGGTCAAACAAACACATAACCTTGAAATAAAACAGATACTACACGTTCAAAAACAGCATATTATAAAACACATGAAAAAAAACGACAAACACTCTCTCTCTCTCTCTCTCTCTCTCTCTCTCTCTCTCTCTCTCCCTCTTCTCTCCTCCCTCTCTCCTCTCTCCTCTCTCTCTCTCTCTCTCTCCTCTACTCCTCCTCTCCTCACCTCTCTCTTCCTCTGCTCCTCTCTCTCTCCTCTCTCTGCTCTCTCTCTCTCTCTCTCTCTCTCTCTCTCTCTCTCTCACACTTATTTAGCCTCGCCCGAAGCCATCGCTCCCCTCCTTTCATTCAACCCCACAACCCCACCAACCCCAAAATTATACTTAGGGTCACAACCTCCGTGCCCGTTCATGCGTTAACCCCGTTCTCACCCCACCCGTCTTATTTGTACATACAACCAACCTTAAATAGGTGCGAGTTTCTGCGTAACACCGAGGCAGTCAAGGCGGGTATTTAACACCTTAGTTCCGGGAAGGAGTCATGGTGGGAGGGGAAGTAGAGGGTCGATTTCTGAAAAAAAACCCAGACGACTTAGGGTTAATCTCCCCTCCCTGCCACCCCTGCCTTCTCACACCCCTGCCCCTGCCTTCCCACACCCCTGCCGTTCATGCCCCCTTCTCTTCTCACCCCTGCGCCGACCCTTACTCACGGAACCGGCCGCCCTCACCACATCTGTCCCAGCCATCCGGAAGACTTGCCCGAATTGACGCGTTGAGAGAAATGTGGTCGAACGAGAACTTTGTATACACGTCTGTCTGGGTTATTTTCCTTCGCCCTCGTGTGTGTGTTGTGTGTGTGTGTGTGTGTGTGTGTGTGTGTGTGTGTGTATGGCTATTTTTAACTCACCAGTACCAACGCAGCCACTCCCCTTTAGCCGTTCCTGAAGATTTTCTAGCATTTCAGACTTTCGTCCACTTTTCCATTATTCTCATTTTCTCGTGGTAATAGCGTGACACAAGAGTGTGAGACAGGGCGTGGCGTGGTGATGGGAATGTGACTCTTTCGGCACAAAACTCCTGGGCCTGGTGTAGAGGGAGGCCGAGGGAAATAGGGAATAAGGGAAATAAAGGAAGAGGGAACTGAATGGAAGAAATGGGTTGTGCTTAATAGCTTTCTGGTTACGAGCGAGCGCGTAGCGCTCGCGAGTCTTCACTGGATTCGGGATTTTTCTCACATATAAAGGCCGGTTCCCATCAGCCCGCTTGTACGGCCGTCTTACAACAACACCGCCCAACAATGACGTCACCATCATCACCGCTTGAGTGGTATTTGTGGTAACTGGCCACAGTTGGCAACTCCGCTCGAGCGGACACCGCCGACCGGGAGAGATGACTTGAATTTAACTTTGTCCGGCGGCCGTACAGCGGTACGGCGGTGCGGTAGACTTTGTTGTGACGTCATTGTGACGTCTTTGTTGTTGTATGGCGGCCGTACAAGCGGGAAGGTGGGAACCGGGCTTAAGCGGCCGACCCGACCGACCGACCGACCACGACCATCACGCTTTTCAGGAGCTTATATCTTTGGAATCCCGCTTCCGATTGACAAGCGGTCTTCGCCATCTGATAGCCCTGATTCAATCCCTATTTGTACTTGACATGTTTTGTCTCACGTGAGGGGTCAGCATGGCACGTGGCGCGTGCCGCGTGAGGGGTGTCAGACAACGTTATCTTGCTATAGCTGAGAAACGGCTATACCGACTAAGTTGAAATTTGGTGTGTGGTTTGAGACCACACACCTAGCAATGTCACACAGGTCAAACTCCGGGTGACGCCGCACATGCGCACGTGCGGCGGGTTTCTACGGGCTCGCTCGTCCTTCGCCGATTAAGGCGTCTAACTGGTAATAGTGCAGCGTATCTTTATACCAACGAATCGGGATGTTAGACTTATTGAGTTTTTGGTTGATTTTTTTCCTCTCTCTCTCTCTCTCTCTCTCTCTCTCTCTCTCTCTCTCTCTCTCTCTCTCTCTCTCTCTCTCTCTCTCTCTCTCTCTCTCTCTCTCTCTCCTTCCTCTGTGGCCTAAATGTCATGGATTTGAAGACGTATGTATACACAGAAAAAAAGGAATATAATGAAACAATCCTTCACGATACTTTTAGATAATTCTCCGCCTTTCATGTTTATGGCAAAATAGCAACAGTATTCAACGGCAGGAATCTCTTTCCCTTACTTTCACCCCATCCATTGTTGCCTCTTTAGCGGGGTACTCACGCTCATGATTACTTGGGAATGGGGAAGTCAACTGTATTCTCCACCACCAACACAATGACTAAACAGAAAGTTTTTATATGTAATTCTCAGCTATACTTAACCCCTTCACATCCAGATCTTTCCTTTGCTATAACAAATTGTATGTTTTTAGCCATAAAATTACGAAAAGTTACTGAATATAACAAATTAGTTAGTCGACACGGATACAGGTCATATCTATAAAATATTGCTTATATTCACTAAAAATCGTCTAATGGTACCCAAATTGCAATGGAAATTACGCTCTGGGTCTCAAGGGGTTAATGTTTCTTGTAGATTGTTCCCCCATAATGCCTTAGTTGTAGTTTCATGTGACTAGATTTATGATTCTATAGATTCATGATTCTAGATGCACTAGATTTCATGTGACTAGGATTACTATAAGTGCAAAACCCTACGTGACATTTCTATTCTCGTGACTGGTGTGTATGTTTGTGTTCTGTGGGAAAATTGTCGTGTCCTTGCATGATTTGATAAGCCCCTTGATCCCTTGGGGGTTTTTTTTCATCCCCAATTTTCCAGTCCTCTATCTCGCATTTCTTCCTGCCGTGTTATGTTATTTCTCTTAACCTTCAAGTCAAGTTTCCTACATTTCAGATCTGTCGATTCCTTCCCGTTGCCTTTTCATGTTCCCTCTTTATCTACTGTTGTATAGAAGGAGTTGTATTGTTGTTGTGTTGTGTTGTTGTTTGTTTTTTGTTGTCCTGTTGTGTTTGGTTTTGGTCTGTGTTCATTTTTTCAATTGTTCTGGTTCTGATGTTTTTGGTCATATTCAGAGCAGCAGCCTTATTTTCATCCCTTTTCTACATTGTTTACTTGTATATGGAATCGTCACTATACATACGCCACATGCAGGTATATTGATCATCATTTACAACCTCAACTTGAAAAATTTGTTCAGGTTTCATTGTATTGAATTGAGAGATTAGTACTCCTATCCTGTACACATTTTGAACAATTTGCATTCACCGCACTGTTGCGTCGCAGTTATCGCCCTGCCCACCTCTCCCTCTCCTCGCTGGCCTCGCAAGCCACCCTGCCTCACCTCACGATGCTGAGGACAGATAAGGTAGATTGTGTGTGTGTGTGTGTGTCGTGGGTAGCCAAAGGGTCAAGTGCAATTACATGTGAACCCCAGGTCATGACCCTCTCAGAAACCTCGGCATCATCAGAACCTGACAGGCATTTGACCCTCTACCAGCTAACCTTAAATGGACTTAAAACTTGTTTTAAAAACTTGTTTATGAGATTAGGCTTTGTGAGGCTGCCTTCAAACCTCACTCCATTCTCTGCTTCTTGATTTGACCTTGTAAATTTAATTAGATTTTCTTTACTGAAGAGATGCCTTCATATCCTTTATTGCTAATTTGTAGCCTCTTTCTTCCTCGTGATTTTGAGTCAGGTGTCAAGCGTCATCCTTGATAACCCCACCAACAGATGTCACAGGCCAAGGAAACTTCTCTCTCCCTGCCTTTATAAGCGGCTGACACTGATCTTTGGTCTTGTGTGAATTTTAGTACTTAAGTAAGATTTACGTCAGTCAATGAACATAAGGTGCATTGCATAGTTAGGTTTTTTTTTTTTTCTTTCTTGGCTGGGGCATATACAAATAAGCGATTGGGCGCTAAAGTAGAACGGCGCCTCAAGCTGCAGGTTCAGTTGTTTCCCATGGGTGATCACGCTGCACAATGCAGTGTTATGGAGGTGGGGGGGAGAGGGGGGACAGGTATTTGATGATACTTTGATGTGTACACGGATTTTCATTGTTACATTGATGACATAATCTTACCAGTGTGATCTTTTGTAGACTTATATGAGCCTTCGAGAGTAGGATGTGGCATTAGTTGTGTTTTTTTCCCTGTATGCCTTCGGGTGAAAATAAGTATTATTATTATTATTATTATTATACCACTTGATATTTCCTTGGCCTTGTTCATGTGACTTTTAGCTAACTGATAATTTTTTTTACAGGTGGCGGCGGCAGTGTGAGTGTGGCTACCTGCGAGCACCGCTACTCCTCTTCGGGCGGCGCGCCACCACCCTACTCCAGGCTGCCCCCGGATGGACATGAGTTCCCCAGCAACTACGCCGAGGGTCTACCAGATAAAATGTCTCGCTTTGCCCGCTACTCCCGCCTAGCCATGGAGCTAGACAGTCCCGGCAGCCCCCCGAGCTCCGCCACCTCCACGCCACGCACCCGCTCAGCTCCTGGCACACCCCTGGGCCCACCGCCGCCCATACCTCGTTCCTCCCCCACAGCTAGTAAGACCTACAACAATGAAAGAACCTCAGAATCAGGCAACAATAAGTGGACGGGAAATGAAGAACGGAAGTCAAGGGAACCGACCCCCACACGAGGCCGGTGGCGCAGACAGGACGAGAAGAGTGAGAAGAGTGTCCGAGATAAGATTGCCATGTTCTCTACAGACGGCCCTGACCAGCCTCACTCTAA
This sequence comes from Chionoecetes opilio, assembly GCA_016584305.1. Lineage (NCBI taxonomy): Eukaryota > Metazoa > Arthropoda > Malacostraca > Decapoda > Majidae > Chionoecetes > Chionoecetes opilio. The sequence continues at coordinate 180,761 of JACEEZ010003836.1, forward strand.
GACCAGGAAGTTGGATAAACAAGAGGAAGAAGAAGGCACGATGAAGCGGGCCTTCACCGAGGACGACGTACGGCTTGACAACTCTGCCAGTTCCATTACCAAATCTGGCCGCGAAGTCAATGGCAGCTCTCGGTCTCTAAGTAAGACCTCTGTGTTTAGCTCCATGATCAACGTAAGTACTTCTGAGCCAAAAGATAATGCCAAGAACATATCTACAGCATCCAGTGAGGTGGACATCAGGCAAGACACACCACCGACTCCGCATAGTCAAGGTCTGCGAGAGGAAAAAAAGGTGGATGATGAATCTAGCACAAACGGACTGCACTCGCGTTCACAGTCTCTTGTTGACATTGGTCGGTCAACCCTGACAAAGCGTCACAGCGTGGGCGCTTACGACCGACCCTCCGTCTACCAGTACGGAATTGAAAAGCCAGAGGAACGAGAGCGCCGGACATCACTCACAAATCTAATCGAGCAGAGAAGGAAAAGTTTTGGTTCAAAACTCCTTGGATTAGTGATTCCTGAGAATCGTGGAAGCGAGGGAACTGACAAAGCCTCCATCGACCTTCCTCGTATCTCCAGTGTGCCGCCAACAGCAGCCAACAAAACCATGTCTCTCCCACGTGAAGGCCAGCGTTCTCCCAGACTCTACAAGACAGATTCTATTTCTAGCATTGATTCCTGTGAGTCTAACACTAGCAGCAGACACAGCTCCCTCAATGCTCCGCCCTGGAAGAGTCACGGCACCAGCACTTTACCCAAATACTCACCGGCATTCAAGCGGAAGAATATGACTGTATTTAATAAAGCAGACAACCTTCCCCCCCTGAGCGGCCGCTCTCACAGTGCATGCAGCACTTCACCCACCAGTGACTTGTCACAGGCCTCTCCCACACATCTGTCTCACTCTCCTCCCAAGAGCTTAGAGACCATTTCTCCTCCCAGTTCAGAGCATACATATGACATGACTGATGGCAGATATAACAGTGACAGGAACAGTTACAGTAAAGTACCTTTCTCCCATAAAAATTCCATGGAATCTCGCTTTAACAGAGCCGAAGACAGTGACAATGACTCCGCGGTTAGTTCCACACAGTCAAGCTATTCTCAGGGCATGTCGCCTCCGTCCTCCCCGATGCCAGACCAAGATGAGCTTGAGGATCGCCGTGGCACAGGTTACAGATCACGGTTATCTCAACAAAATTCACTGGATGATCAGGATGCCGTCAGAAGAGTTCTGAAACGTGGAAGCATCGAGGCTGAAAACAGAAGAAACGTAATTATTTCTGCAAGAGTTAGCTCAGGAAAAAACAGCGATGAAAATATGACTCCAGAAATAATCCGCAAGTACTCCAGTACCTCGGACAGGGAAGATTCAGATCGATTCCCTCAGCGGCTGGATTCTGAACTGCGGGAGGGACCCAAAGTAACTGGTTTGCGGCGCCAAACGTCTACTTCATCCACTTCATCCACGGCGTCATCTCGACGATCCTCTCATGATTCTTCGAGACGGAACTCTAAGGACTCGTTATCCATGTCACCAAGTATGACGAAGCAAAGGTATCTGCCGAACCTGTTTACTTCGACCAAGAGGGGGAAATGTACAAGGAAGACCAGTTGAAAATTGCTTATGTGAATGAAATAACAGATAATTTTGAACAACTTAAGGAGCCCAACAACAAGGAGGTGATCGCAGAAGTTCCCCTTTCATCATCCGTGTCAAGGCGGATCATAGAAGCT